>JAQZBX010002734.1:0-69711 GCA_029593785.1 Cabassous unicinctus | reverse complement strand
CTCTTCCTCTGCTGAAGTCACCCTCTGGTGAGCATTCACGTGGGACACAAATATGTTCATGTTTTTTGCCCACTCAGAAAGATCTATCCACATAGCTCTTCCCCAGACCTCCTTGTCACCAATTTTCCAATCATGTTCCTTCCAAGTCCCTGACCATCCAGCCAAACCATTGGCAACAGCCCATGAATCAGTGTACAAATGCACCTCTGGCCACTTCTTCTTCCAAGCAAAATGAACAACTAGATGCACTGCTCGAAGTTCTGCCCACTGGGAGGATTTGCCCTCACCACTATCCTTCAAGGATATCCCAGAAAAGGGCTGCAGTGATGCAGCTATCCACTTTCGGGTGGTACCTACATATCATGCAGAACCATCTGTAAACCAGGCCCAAGTATTCTCATCCTCAGTCAACTGATTGTAAGGGATTCCCCAAGAGGCCAAAGCTGTGGGCTGGGAAAGAGAAGGTAACATGGCAGGGGTAGGGACCATGGGCATTTGGGCCACTTCCTCATGTAACTTACTTGTGCCTTCAGGACCTGCTCAAGCCCTATCTCATATATACCACTTCCACTTTATTATGGAGTCCTGCTGTGCACGCCCAACTTTATGGTTTGGTGGGTCAGACAATACCCAACTCATGATAGGCAACTCAGGTCTCATGGTAACTTGATGGCCCATGGTTAAGCGTTCAGTCTCTACTAAGGCCCAGCAGCAAGCCAAAAGCTGCTTCTCAAAAGGGGAGTAGTTATCTATAGAGGATGGCAAGAATTTGCTCCAAAATCCTAAGGGTCTGCGTTGTGATTCCCCTGCCGAAGGCTCCAGACAGCATCTCTATTTGCCACTGAAACTTCCAGCACCATTGGATCTGCTGTTTCATATGGTCCAAGTGGTAGTGCAGCTTGCACAGCAGCCTGGACCTGTCGCAGGGCTTCCTCTTGTTCCAGTCCCCAATCAAAACTAGCAGCCTTTCTGGTCACTCGGTAAATGGGCCACAGTAACACACCCAAATGAGGAAGGTGTTGTCTCCAAAATCCAAAGAGGCCAACTAAGTGTTGTGCCTCTTTTTTGGTCGTAGGAGGGGCCAGGTGCAACAGCTTATCCTTTCCTTTAGAAGGGATATCTCAACAGGCCCCACACCACTGGATACCTAGAAATTTCACTGAGGTGGAAGCACCCTGTATTTTTGTTGGATTTATCTCCCATCCTCTCTCACGCAAATGCCTTAGCAATAAATATAGAGTCATTGCTACTTCTTGCTCAGTAGGTCCTATCAACATGATATCATCAATATAATGGACCAGTGTGATGTCTCGTGGTAAGGAGAGATGATCAAGGTCCCTGCGGACAATATTATGACATAGGGCTGGAGAGTTGATATACCCCTGAGGCAGGACAGTGAAAGTATACTGCTGACCTTGCCAGCTGAAAGCAAACTGTTTCTGGTGGTCCTTACTAATGGCAATTGAGAAAAAAGTATTTGTCAGATCAACAGCTGCATACCAGGTACCAGGGGAAGTGTTGATTTGCTCAAGCAATGATACCACATCTGGGACAGCAGCTGCAATTGGAGTCACCACCTGGTTAAGTTTACGATAATCTACTGTCATTCTCCAAGATCCATCTGTTTTCTGCACAGGCCAAATAGGAGAGTTGAATGGGGATGTCGTGGGAATCACCACCCCTGCATCTTTCAAATCCTTGATGGTGGCACTAATCTCTGCAATCCCTCCAGGAATCCAGTATTGCCTTTGATTTACTATTTTGCTAGGCAGGGGCAGATCTAGAGGCTTCCACTTGGCCTTTCCAACTATAATAACCCTCACTCCACGAGTCAGGGACCCAATGTGGGGATTCTGCCAGTTACTGAGCATGTCTATTCCAATTATGCATTCAGGAACTGGAGAAATAACCACAGAATGGGTCGGGGAACCACTGGACCCACTGTGAGACAGACCTGAGCTGAAACTCCATCAATCACCTGACCTCCATAAGACCCTACTCTGACTGGTGGACCACAGTGATGTTTTGGGTACCCTGGAATTAATGTGACTTCTGAGCCAGTGTCTAATAATCCTGGAAATGTCTGATCATTTCCTTTCCCCCAATGCACAGTTACTCTGGCAAAAGGCCATAGGTCTCCCTGGGGAAAGGTGGGAGGAAGATTAACTGTATAAATTTTTGGCAGTTTAACAGGATCCTTCCCCAAGGGGACCTGGCCTTCTCCTCATTCAAGGGGCTCTGGGTCTCTAAACTGTCTGAAGTCTGGGAACTGATTAAGGGGCTGTGATTCTCTGCATCTGTAATTAGAGTTAGGATTTTGTTCACTTGACCTAGAACTCTTCTGCTTATACAGATCCAGAAGAAATTTAGTAGACTGCCCATGTATTTCACTTCTGGGTACCAGAAGATCTATTAGCCAACCCCATAACTACATGCAACTCAGACTATTCTGTGTGCTCTTTTGAATCTGTCTTTCTTTGCGGTAGCCACGCCCACCCTGCCTTTGGCGATTAACTGCTGATACTTGACTTTTACCGGGCGGAGATCCTATCATTCCCATAAAATTTAAGGATTCCAATTCCATTACAGCCTCCCCTACAGTAATATCTGGACTGCAGAGAAGAGCAACCACAGAGCACTTCAGAGAAGATAAGGTTAGTCTTACAAATTTATTCCTCACAGTCCTGGTTAAAGGTGTGTCCTCTGGACATTCCTGGGGTGGGTGGGCAGGTCTCAAATGGTAAATCCATTCTAGCATTCCAATCTCTCTAAGCCTCTGAATCCCCTCATCTACTGTATACCACGGCAAATCAGGCATCTCAACATCAGACGTGCTAGGCCATCGTTTGTTCCATGCTTCAGTCAGCCACCCAAACAAACTGTTAGAGCCCTTTCTAACCCCTCGAGCTACAGCACTGAATCCAGAATTTCTGCTTAGTGGGCCCATATCAATAAATTCAGCCTGATCCAACTTTATATTCCTTCCACCATTATCCCATACCCTTAGTATCCATTCCCACACATATTCCCCTGATTTCTGTCTATATATGTTGGAAAACTCATGCAGTTCTTTCAGAGTATAGAGTACTTCCTCATGGGTCACACTTTGTATTTCACCTTTGGGGGCTTGTTGTGATTTTAACCTAGTAATGGGTCTGGAAGACAAGAAAGGTGGGGGGTGTGGGTAAGGAAAAGGATTAGAGATGTCTTGCAGGCTACTGACCTGAGGGCATCCCTTTGCATTTTCTTCTGGTAAGACAGGATTATTCTCTTCAGGCAGGGGTTGGAAGACAGTTTCCTCAGGGCAGACTGGAAGTTGGGCAGTACATGCTGGAGATTGGCTGGTACCAGCCTCGTGGCTGGGAGGATGTCCAGACTCTCTGGGGTAATGTGGAGGCTGGGCAGTGTATGCTGGAGTTTGGCTGGTATCTGCCTCATGGCTGGGAGGAGGTCCAGACTCTCTGGGGCAGGCAAGAGGTTGGGCAGTGCAGGCTTCCATTTGGCGTGTACCCACCTCAGGGCTGGAAGGAAGTCCAGACTCCCTGGGGCAGGCTGGAGGCTGGATGATACAAGGTTGACAAGGTGTGGTCTCCACAAGGCAGGCCATCTCAGGTTATCTGGCAAAGTCTCAGCAGAATTTATGGTTCCAATGTCCTGACCAATATTATCATCATCCCATATGTCTCCGTCCCAATCCTCGGGGTTCCACTCCTTTCCAATCAATGCCTTCACTTTAATTGCAGAAACCCTGTGAGGTTGAGATTTTAGTTTCCTCTGTAATTCTGCTACTCGTACAGTGAGAGTCTGGGTTTGATTCTCAGATATCTCAAGTCTGTGGCTACAGGAGACAAGATTTTCTTTCAAGGCACATGTAGAAACTTTCATATCATCCAGGCGGCATGTAAGTTTCAAAATTGAGTTTCCTCAGGGCAGACTGGAAGTTGGGCAGTACATGCTGGAGAATCAACAGGAGATATCTGTCAATAATATGAGATTTTAAAAGAGTCTCTCACACAACCGTGGGGATGCACAAATCCAGGCTCCACAGGCAGGCTGCAAACCAGTGGCTTCGATGAAAGTCCGACGAAGGGTCGTTGATGAGTTCTGGGAGAAGTTGCCTGTCCAACGACGAGCTGGGAAATTCTCTCTGAATGTTGAAATCACTTCCCCTTTTAAGTCATTCAACTGATTGGATAAAAGCGCCACCCATTGATGATGCAGATGTAATCAGCCATCCATGCAGTAAACTCATTGGTGATTGAAGTCCATAAAAGCTCTTGTATTACAATTAGCCCAGTGCTTGTTGGAACAAACCCATGGACACAATTACCTGGCCGAGTTGACACATTAGCCTAACCATTACAGTCGGTATGTCTATCCTTGTGCCAATGCCATGCAGTTTTGACCACTGTAGCTTTGTAGTATCTTTTAAAGTCAGATAGTTGATTCTTCCAATTTCATTTTTCTTTTTAAATATGTCTTTGGCTATTCAGGGTCACTTACTGTTCTAAATAAATATTATAATTAGTTTTTCCAATCCAGTAAAAAATGCTGTGTTGATTTTCATTGAGATTGCTTTTAATCTGTAGATTAGTTTGGGTAGGATAAGCATCTCGATATTTAGTCTTCCTATCCATGAATAGGGAGTAGTCTTCCATTTATTTGTCTTCTTTGATTTCCATTAACAGAATTGTGTAGCTTCTGTGTATAAGTCCTTTTAATCTTTTATTTCTAGGTATTTGATTCTTTTAGTTACTATTGTAAATGGTATTTTTTTCTTGATTTTCCCCTCTGATTGCTCATTATTGGTGTAAGGAAATACTACTAATTTGTCAGTATTGATCTTATAGCCTGTGAATTTACTGAAATACTTTATAAGTTCTAGAAATTTTGTTGTGGATTTCTCAGGGCTTTCTATGTATAGGATCATGTCATCTGCAAATAGTGAAATTTTTACTTCTTCCTTTCCAATTACGATGCCTTTTATATCTTTTATTTGCTTCGGTTGTCAAGTAATTACTTGTAAGACAATTTTAAGTAGGAGCGGTGATAGTGGGCATCATTGTATTGTTTCCAATCTTAGAGAGAAAGCTTTTAGCATTTCACCATTGAAGATAATGTTAGCTGTGGGTATTTCGTATACACCCTTTCTCATGTTCAGAAAGTTTCCATCATTCTTATCTTTTGCAGTGTTTTTATCAGGAAAGGGTGCTGTATTTTGTCAAATGCTTTTTCTGCTTCTATAGAGATGATCATGTGATTTTTTTCTTTAGTTCTGTTTATGTAGTATATTATATTGATTGATGTTCTTATGCTGAAACATCCTAGCCAACCTGGCATGAAACCTATTTGGTCATGGTGTATAATTTGATTCATGTGTTGGAGAATATGATTAGCAAGTATTTTGCTGAGGATTTTAGCATCTAGTTTCATTAGAGAGATTGGTCTGTAACTTTCCTTTTTTGTGGCATCCTGGTTTTGCTTTGGTATTAGGGTAATGTTGCCATCATAGAATGAGTTAGGCAACATTCTTTCTACCTTTATTTTTGGAAGAGTTTAAGTAAAATTGGTGTTAATTCTTTCTGGAATGTTTCATAGAATTCACCTGTGAAGCTGTCTGGTCCTGGGCTCTTCTTTTTTGGGAGGTTTTCCATGACTGATTCTATATCTTTACTTGCATTGCATCTGTTGAGTTCCTGAATTTCTTCTTTCATCAATGTAGGCTGCTTGTGAGTTTCTAGGAATTTGTCCATTTCCTCTAAGTTATCCTTCTTGTTGGCATATAATTTTTCAAAGTATCCTCTTATAAACTATTTCTGTGGAGTCAGTCATAATATCCCCTTCCTCATTTCTCATTTTGTGTATTTGTGTCTGTATTAGTGAGCCAAAGGGGTGCTAATGCAAAATACCAGAAATTGGTTGGTCATTATAACGGGTATTTATTTGGGGTAGAAATCCACAGTTACCAGGTCACAAAGAGTAAGTTTCTTCCTTCACCAAAGTCCATTGCCATTTGTTGGATCAAGACAGCTGCCGATGTTTGCTGGGGTTCAGGCTTCTTGGGTTCCTCTCTTCCCGGAGCTGCATTTCTGTCCTTGCTTAGCTCCTCTGTTTCCTCCCTAAGGTCAGCTGTAGACTATGAGGCTCTCTAGGCTTTGCTTCTCTCCTCAAGGCCAGCTGTGAACTCTCAGGTGAATGGCTCATCTCTAACCCGGGGCCTTCTCTCCTTCCTCATCAGAACTCCAACATCAAAACTGCTCTCTCTGTCTTTTGCCTTGCCTTTTATATTTGAATTCCCCACCCACCAAGGGGTGAGGCTCAATGCCCTACTGACGTGGCCCAGTTAACACCCTAATCATAACTTAATCATGCCCAGATTAACAGACCAGTTTACAAGCATAATCCAACATATATTTTTGGAATTCATAATTACATCACACTGCCAAATGGCTACAGTATCTTGTCTCTTTTTTCTTTGTTAGTCTAGCTAAGGTTTTGTCAATTTTATTGAGCTTCTCAAAGAATCACCTTTTGGTTTTGTTTATTTTTTCTAGTGCTTTGTTATTTTCTATTTCATCTAGTTCTGTTCTAATCTTTGTTATTTCCCTCTTCATACTTCCTTTGGTGTTAATTTGTTGTTCTTTTTCTAATTCCTCCAGTTGTGTAGTTAGGTCTTTGATTTTAGCTCTTTCTTCTTGTTATATGCGTTTATGCCTTTGAATTTCCCTCTCAGTAATCTTTTGCTGTATACCATAGGTTTTGATAGGTTGTGTTGTCATTTTCATTCATTTCAAGACAGTTACTGATTTCTTTTGAGATTTCCTCCTTGACCCACTCTTTGTCTAAGAGTGTGTTGTTTCACTTCCATATCTTTGTGCTTAATCTGGTTCTCTGGCCCTTACTGATTTCCAGCTTCATTCCATTGTTGTCAGAGAAATTACTTTGTATAATCTCAAACTTTCTGAGTTCATTGAGAATTTTGCTGTGGCCTTGCATATGGTCTATCTGGGCATATGAACCATGTGCACTCAAGAAGAATGTATGTCCCATTGTTTTTGGGTCTATATAGTCTTCTGTATATGTCTATTAGATCTAGATCCTCTAATATAATATACCAACTCTTTTTTCTTAATTGATTCTCAGTCGATATGTTCTGTCTAATGGTGATAATTGTGTATTTATGTCCTCCATAATTGTAGAGGCATCTATTTCTCCACATAGTTTTTCCAGTGTTTGCCTCATGTATTTTGAGGCACCCTGGTTAAGTGCATAAATGTGTATGATTGTTCTTTCTCCTTGATAGATTACCCTTTTTATTAATATATAGTCCATCTTGTCTCTTGCAATTGTTTTGTAAAGTCTATTTTGTCTGATATTAGTATTACTACTACCTCCTTTTTTTGGTTATTGTTTGCTTGTAAGATTGTTTTACAGCCATTCACTTTCAGCCTCCTTATATCCCTGGTTCTCAGGTGGGTTTCTTGTAGACAACATGTAGATGGGTCATATTTCCTCATCAATTCTGCCAATCTATGTCTCTTGACAGTTGAGTTTAATTCATTATCATTCAGTGTTATAACTCTTAAAGAATTACTTAGATTAGACATTTTCTTTGAGTTTATAAATGTCATATGTTGTTTTTATTTCTCTTTTTGTCTTTTTATTTCTATTACACTCTCCTCCAAATCTCTCTCCTGTTTTTACCGTTCAACATGCAGAACTCCTTTTAGTATTTCTTGAATGGCAGGTTTCTTACTAGCATATTCTCTTAATTTCTGTTTGTCTGTGAATATTTTGAACTCTCCATCATTTTTGAATGCCGGATTTGCTGGATAGAGAATTCTTGGTTGGAAGTTTTTTTCTTTTATTACCTTATCTATGTCATACCACTGCCTTTTTGCCTCCATGGTTTTAGATGAGAAATCAGCACTTATTCTTATTGAGCTTCCCTTGTAAGTGATGGTTCTCTTTTCTCTTACTGTTTTCAGTATTTTCTTTTTATCTTGAGCATTGGACAGTTTGAAAAGTATTTGTCTTGGTGTAGGCCTGTTGGGATTTACAGTGTTTGGGGTGTGCTGCACTCCCTGGACATGTACATCCATCTCCCTCAATATGGTTAGGAAGTTTTCAGCCATTATTTCCTCCAACTCTCCTTCTGTCCCCTTTCCCTTCTCTTCTCCCTCTGGGATACCTATAATGAGTATGTTTGTGCATTTTGTGTTGTCATTCAAATTCCTAAGTCCCTGATGAATTTTTTCTATCATTTTATCTATCTGTTCTACTATCTGTTTGATTTCAGATGTACTGTCTTCCACATCACTAATTCTTTTCTCTGCTTTTTCACCTCTGCTGTTATGTGCTTTAAGTGTCTTTTTTATTTCTTGGATTGTGCCATTCATCACCATCATATCCGTTATCTTTTTATGTATGCTTACAATTTCTTCAGTATGTAAGTGATTTCTTAATATACTTAATCTCTTCCTCCACTTCATTAAGTTGGTCCATGATATTTGTTTAGACAGCTTTGATTAGTTGTTCAATGGTCTGCATCTCTTCCTGGTTTTTAGTTTGTTCATTCAACTGGGCCATGTCTTCCCATTTCTTAGTATGGTTTGTAATTTTTTTGTTGCTTTCTGGTCATTGTTTTATCTTTATGTGTTTATTCAGTTGCTTAGCTTCTCTCTTTATTCTAGGGCTTTATTTAATTGCTGGGGCTTTTTTTGTGTTAAGTTTTCTCTTTGACACTTTCTTCTTATTCTGTTTCCTTGCTCTTGTTTATGTTCCTTGTTTTGGCTTCTTTTTGTCTCTGACCCTCACTCTTTTAGGAGTTGGTAAGTAGTGTCCTGGTTTGCTGTGCCCCAAAGCAGGTATCCACCACAAGCTCTGGCTTTTTCTTTGCTGTTTTAGTGAGAGCTAAGCCTTATCTCTCTAACTCAGTGGCCATGTTCCCACCACTTTAAAAGTTATAGCATCTTATTTTAAATACCCATTTTGGGTATATTTGTGCCATAAATCAGTTTTTAATATAATTATCATACTGAACTATAGTAAGCTTCTAAAGGGAAAGAATTATATGATACTCTTTGCATATTCTGCAATTGATTTAAAATGAATTGATGGACTCAATTTAATTACTATTAATTCATAAAATAATTGGTTTTATTTGCACTGAATTGAATTGCAATTCATTCCAAGAGAAATGGATTATAAGAAAACTTTTGTAATAATACTGGCCTTTTGAATGTTGCTATTTTAAATGATCAACTCTATTTTCATAGGAATAAAGAACATAGAATTTATGCTATAAATAGAGAGCAAGCACTTGTATTGTTAAATAAATATGTCTACATTTCTTGAGAAAATGTTTTATGTGTGAAATATATTGTCTTATTTCCTATCAGTTGCTATATATCAAATTACTGCTAGTTGTGCAACGACTGAACTGACCACATCCAGTTCAGGAGGCCCCATTCTTTCTCATTATAATCCCCTGTGTTATACTTTCTCAGGCTAGACTTGATTGACTTTTCCTTCAAGACCAAGTACATTATATGAGGGAGCCTTTGAAATTGTTCGGGATTTGCATTTCTAGGCTAGTTTTCCTATAAGGGAGGGTATTTGGAATGTAGAATATGGTAGGTAGTATAAAGACCCCCAAAGATGTCTCATGTCCTTATCTAAAGAATCTGTGAATATGAGAAAAGTGACTTTGAGTATCCATGAATAAGGACCTTGTTATAAAGATATCATATCAGATTATCAAGGTGGGCACAATCTAATCACCTAAGTCCTTCAAAGCAGAGGACCTTTTCCAATTCTAGTCAGAGATATGGTAGCATGAGAAGGGCTTGACTGGACATTGCTCATTATGAAGATAGAGAAAGGGGATCATTGTCTAATGAATGCTGAAGACCTCTATAAGCTGGAAAAATGCAGCAGAACAGATTTTCCCCTGGAGCCTTCAGGAATGTGAAGCCCATATCACATTTCTAAAGTACAAAACTGTTATAAATTTTCATTGTCATAAGCTGTATTTGTAGTAATTTTTTTACAACAGCAATAGAGAACTAATAACTTACAGAAAATCTAAAGTCTCAATATCACTGTATAACATTTATGTGGCAGTGAATTTAGGATAGAACAGAGAAGGGAGAAATATTGCATATATTTTGTACCAGACACTAGACACTCTCCAATCACCTATCAGCTACAGAGTGGTGAAATTGTGACAAAACAGAATAAATAAATACTATAAAAATCAGGGTTAATCAATAATCTACCACTGTAGAGGAAAATATGGGCAAATCTCACAAACATAATATTGAGCAAAAATATGTGGGGCACAGAAGAATGTACCTTGTATATAATTTATTTTACAAACAGATTAAACGAAGGCTCAATCATGCCATTAGACAGGACAGTCATCTTGGAGTTTGTAACTGAAAGGAGACCTGGGGTGCTCTTCAGATTATCCTTTATCTGGATGCTCATAGTATGGATGAGTCAATTGTGTAAAAATGTATCATCTCCAAAGAGTAAAAACTCAAACCTTGGGGAAGGATGGAACCCACTGAGCTCCAGTGATAAGAAAACAGGCTGCTCATTGGAGCAACCTGGGAATGAATGAAGGATGTTTCCTCATGTGTCTTGGCAAGGAGTCCTGGCAAATCTTGCCAAAGATCACTAGGGTTAGGAAACCACAAGAAGAGGCTCTCAGACAACAAACATTTTAGTGATACATAGGGAGAAATGAATTCTAGTTTAGAATGTAGAGCCCCAATACTAACTGCAAATTCATTTCCACCATACTAATATACAAATTGTTATAGTATTGAAATTAATTTGATTTAAAGAAACAGTGTAATATGGAGTTTACTGCATAATGGAATATAACAAGAACCTTACAAGCTTCACCCATGTGGATGTTACTTAGGTTAATAAAGTACTAATATATTTATACACATACATTTTTTTCTTGATAATATATATTCTTGCTTTAGCAATAACACATATATTTAGTAGTTGCCAATTTCTCATGTGGTAATAACTTATATTATCTACCCCTATTTTATAACTAAAATTTAGAGGGAAAACATTATAAAACTATGTATTGGCTCATGAGTATGTTGCTCAAAGTTGCTGGGGCATGGCCTTCCTGCTAAACTTTCTGTCACCTGAGGTATGTCTCTGTTACCATGTTTAGTGTCCTTTTTATAACCTCATCTTTTTATTTCAGAAGAAAAACTAACTCATTTTAGTAAGAAGAGTTTGGAATCTACTTTTATTTACCAATTAAGAGGAACAAAAATAAGCCAATATTGTTTGGGAAGGATAATTTATAAAATACAAATATTTTAACTAATGATAGTTCCATTAAGACCAGGTACAGCTCATGAGAGGACAAAAATATCAAGCACTACTGTGAGAGATGTTATGACAGTAATATGTGGAGAATGCTATTGGAGGAAATTACGGCATTCTAAGACACATTCTTGGTAGACATAAAACTGGATTTAATTTTGGAAGGTAAATAAAAGGGAGGTAAGATTTGTTTTGATAAGTTGTAGGACATATGAGAATTGAAGAAAGTCCAATACATAATGACAAATTCTAAGTTCTTGATGTAATTGGATGTAAATGAATGGAGACTGTTATCCATCACAAAAGGGATGGAAAGGAAACTGATGGAAGTGTGGCTTAGATCATGTGGAAACATATTGCCCAATAATTTCACGTGAAGCCAAAGTTAACTAAAGAAAAAATAGTAAAGAAATTTTTTGTTCCAAATAAGGAATCATTTATTTTATTAAATAAAATTTGACATTTTTGTCCTTTTACATATGCATTTTATTGGCAATAATAATATGGCATATATTACATGCACAATATAGTGCTACCATCATCCCCATACATTACAAAAAATTTTACTTTCCCCAAACAGAATTTCTGCAATCATTAAACAATAAAACCCCTTCTTCCCCCTCCCCTAGCCCTTGGAAACTTCTAATCTACTTTCTATCTCTGTAAATTTGCTTATTATAGATAATTCATATAACTGATGTTGTGAAATATTTGTCCTTGTGTGCCTTGCTTATGTCACTCAGCATAATGCTTTCAAGGCTCACACAAATAGTAGCATGTATCAGAACTCACATTATTCTTTTTCACAAATGAATAATATTGCACTGTATTTGCATACTACATTTTGTTTATCAATTCATCTGTGGATGAACAAATGAATTGTTCACATTTTAGATATTGAGAATAATGCTAGTATAAACATTGGCATATGAGTATCTGAGTGATTTCATGTTTCCAATTTCTTTTAGTATATACTTAGGAGTTTAATTGCAGTATCATATAAAATTCTATGATAAACTTTGGGAAACAAAATGGCTTTCCACAGCAGTAGCACTATTTTATATTGTCAAAATCAGTACAGGAGGGTTCCAATCACACAGCTTCTTCTCTGGAATTGATTGAATTATGTCCTCCCAAAAGATATATTGAAGTCCGTCTCCCCAGTACCTCAGGATATGATATTATTTGGAAATAAGTTTATTACATATGGAATTCTGCAAGTTAATGAGAGGTCATACTTGAGAGAGTGAAACTTTCACACAAAGGAATTGTGTTCATACAAGAAGAGGAAATTTGGATGCAGAAAGCTAAGTCATAGAACATCATGTGGCACATGGGGCAGAGAATGCCATGGAATTGTGGCAATCCATCACCAGAAGATACAAGAGTCAGGGAACAGACTCTTTCTCTATGGAATCACAAGGAAAAATCATGGCCTTATTGACATCTTGTTTTCAGAAATCTAGGCTCCAAGACTGTGAGTTAATAAATTTCTGTTGTTTTAAGCCACTCCATTGTATTACTCTCTAACAGCAGAATGAGAAGATGAAACTTGTCATAGTTGCTTTATATTTAATAACAACAATCTTTGTATGTGTGATATTATATCTCATTGTAATTTAGATGGCATTTCTCCAAAGGCAATGATATTGAGCATCTTTTTTTAAAATTACATTTAAATTTTTTTTTAAAAATACCAAGATTATATAAATGTTACGTAAAAAAAAGATAGAGGATTCCGAATGCCCCACTCCTTACCCCTCGCACAATTTCCCAACACCCTTCATTAATGTGTTGTTACATTTGTTACAATTGATGAACATACTTTAGAGCATTGCCATTAAGCTTGGATTATAGTTTACATTATAGTTTAAACTCTCTCCCACACAATTTTTAAGTTATGACAAGATATATGATGGGCTGTATCTGTCATTGCAACATCATTCAGGATAGTTTCAATGTCCCCAAAATGTCCCCATATTACACCTATTTTTCCCTCTTCCTCCCCTTTGAACCTCAGGTGGCCACTTCCTCCACATCAATGATAAAAGTTCTTCCATTGCTAGAATAATAAGTCTATAGTAGAATAACAGTAAGTCTATTCTAGTCCATCCTTCAATCCCCAGTCCTGAGGATTCTGGGATTGTGATGTCCACCCAATCTCTAATTGAGAGGGGGCTTAGATCTCATGGGGCAGATGGATGGGGCTCTCTTGCTTGCAGTTGTAGACTCTCTCTGTTCCTTGAGACGGTCATTATCCATCATCATTTCCTTGATAGTTGTCATGGGTGAGTTCAATGAACTGGAGAGTAGGTGTTAAAATTCTGTTGAGATTCAGGGCCTGACCGACACATAAAAAGCCCAAAGATTTAAATTTCTTGGACATAAACCTATCAACTCTAGTACTAACTATAGGTTCAAATAGAAGGGGCAGAAGAGCCATGTATAGGGAAACCACAACTGAGTCCAACTCTGTCACACTGGGGTGCATAAATTACAATGTAGAGCCTACAAGTTTGTCACCAAACTCATTAGCTGTCAGCCCTGCCTATAGTGTCTGGATGTCTCTAGAGCCCTCAGGAACCCTGCTATTTGAGGCAATATTGACTTTGGCAGTCAATGAGTTCCTGCTGAGACCTGCATAAGCATAAATTCTGGAATGACCTAGGCACTCATTTTGAAGTCTCTTAGCCATTTAAACTCATTTGTCTTTACCCTTTCCCCTTTTTGGTCAAGGTCTTTTTCCAGTTGCATTGCTGCTTTTTAAAGGTGACTATTTGTGTATCTTCTTTAAAATATGTATGTTCAAGTTGTTTTCCTTTTTAATTAACTATTTTTATTGATTTGTCAATTGTGGGAGTTCTGTATATATAAATATACTTGACATAAAGCTTTTATCAATTATTTGCTCTCATTATGGGGTTGTTTTTTTCACTTTCTTGATAATGTCCCTTGATACATAGTTTTGTGTTTGTTTTTTTAAAATTCTGATTGTCCTATTAATATATTTTTAATTGCTTGTGGTTTTGGTATTATATCAAGAAACCATTGCCACAGCCAAGGTCACGAATATTTGCTCCTAGGTTTTCTTCTATGAATGTTATGGGTTTATCTCTTATAATATTTTCTTTGCACATTTTCAGTTATTTTTTGTATGTGATATAAGATAACAGTTAAATTTCATTAACTGCATGTGCAAATAGAACTTATCCCCCCCAATTTTTTATTAGAGAAATTGTGGATTCACAGAACAATCATGCATAAAGTACAGGATTCCTATATATCACCTTGTAATTAATACCTTGCATTGATTTGGTACATGTTTTACAATTGATGAAAGCATATTTTTACAATTGTACTATTAGCTATAGTCCATGATATAATTTAGAGTTCACTGTCATCAATCCAAAATCATTTTTGAAGACACTTTTCTTGAACCATTGAATGGAGTAGACTCCCATGTAAAAAGTAAAAAACATAGCTATGTAAGCATATTTTGGGACTCTCAACTATAATCCATTTACTTACATGCCTATCCTTATCTCAGCATTATTTTGTTTGCCATAGCTTTGTAATAAGTTTTGTAATTGAGGTGTGTGCATCTTTTAAATTTATTCTTCTTTTCCAACATTATTTTGTCTAGTCAAGGCCCCTTACAATTATGTTTCAATTTGCAGATAGGTGTCTCATTTCTGCAAAAAGGCTACTGCAATATTCAAGGATATTATATTGAATCTATAGATCACTTCAGGACACTTTGATATATTCACAATATTAAGTCTTCCAGTCAATGAACACAGGATATCTTTCAGTTTTTTTTTTATGTCTTTAATTTCTTTCATTATTGGTTTGTAGTTTTCATTTTACCACTTTTTCTCCTCCTTGGGTAAATTATTTACAGCTATTGTACTCTTTTGGATACTGATGTGAATTAATTTTTTAAAAATTTCCATCTAATAACCATTAGATTGGTTATTGCTAAGATATATTTTAAAAACCTAATTTTTGTGTTTTCCTGAATTCATTTACTAGTTTCAATAGCTTTCTTGCCAGTTTTTTAGGATTTCTTAAAAATAGTGTAACTTCATCTGTGAATAGAGATATTTTAAATTATTCCTTTCTAATTTTAATGCCCTTTCTTTCTTTCTTTTTTTTTTTTCCGTGTCTAAATGCTCTAGCTAGAGTATTCAATAGAATGTTGGTCAGCACCAGTGAAAATGGGCATACTTGTTTTGTTCCTGATGTTAAGAAAAAAGATATCAGTCTTTCACAATTAAATATTAGGTCAGGAGTGGAATTTTCATAAATTCCTTTAATTACATTGAGGATGTTTTTTCAATTCCTTGTTTACTGAGTATCTTTATCATGAAAATGTGTTGAAATTTGTCAAATGTCTTTTCTGTGATCATATGCTTCTTTTCCATGGTTCTATTAACATGGTGTATTACATTAATTTATTTGTTATGGTTAACCACCCTTTCATTGTTGGAATAAATCCCCTTTGGTTTTGGTGAATATTCCTTTTAATGTGTTATTGTACTTAGTATGCTAGAAGTTAGTTGAGGATTTTTGCAACTACTTTCCTAAGGATAATGAAGTCTATAATTTTCTTTACTTGTGGTATCTCTATATGAAATTAATAAAATTGAAATTCTAAACTCATGGCTTTGTGGAATGAATTAGGAAGTGTTCTTTCCTCTTCAATTTCTGAGATTGCTTAATAAGGATTTCTCTTAATTGTTTAAAATGTTTTGTAGAAGTCACCTATGGAGCCATCTTGTCCTGAACTTTTTTCATTTTCTTTCTTTCTTTCTTGTGTAGGGTTGGGGAGGATTTAATTACTGATTCAAACTCTTTAGCTGTTATTGTTCTGTTGAGATATTCTTCCTTTTTCTTGAAACAGTTTAGATAAGTTAAATGATTCTAGAAATTTTTTAAAATTTTTTCTAGATATTGTAATTTGCTGGTGTATTCTCCTATAATTATTCAATTTATTTCTGTAAGGTCAGTAGTAATTTGTTCACCTTCATTTATGATTTTAGTTATTTTCATCTTGCTTTTCTTCATTGTTAGTAAACACTCAGTCAGCTCAAGGTTTTGTCAACTTTGTTGATTTTATCAAAACAGTAGCTTTTGGTTTCATTTATTTTCTCAGTTTTTTTCTATCTCTATTCAATTTAGCACACTCTAATCTTAAGTATTTCCATCCATCTGGAATCTTATGATTTAGTTTGCTATGCTTCTCCTAGTTCTTTGAGATGTGAAGTTAGATTATGATTTGAGATCTTTCTCTTTTTAATGAAGGAATTTTCCATCATAAATTACTCACTAAGCACTGCTTTCACTAGATCACATGAATTTTGATATGTTTAATGTTTGTTTTCTTTTATGTATAAATATTTTTTAATTTGCCTTTTGGTTCTTCTTTAACACATTGACTGTTTTTTAATTTCAACATATTTGTGAATTTTCCAATTTTCATTGCTATTGATTTCCAGCCTCATTTCACTGTGATCAGAGAAAATATTTTGTATGATTTCAAACATTAAAAGTTCATTGAGATTCAGGGCCCAACTAGCACATGGAAAGCCCAAAGGTTTAAGTCCCTTGGACATATACCTATCAATTGCAGTAGTAACTATAGGTTCAAATAGAAGGAGCAGAAGAGCCATGTGGAGGAAAACCACAATTGAGTCCAACTCTGTCACACTGGGCATCCTAAATACCAAAGTAGGGATCACTGGCAGGGCACCAAATTCCTGAGCTGTCTGACCTGACTATAATATCTGGATGTCTCTAGCGCCCTTAGGACCCCCAATATTTGAAGCAATATTGACTTTGGCAGTCAATGAGATCCTGCTGAGATATGAATAAGTGTAACCTCTGGTGTGACCTCCTGATTCACTTTGAAGTCTCTTAGCTATTTGTCTTTTGTCTTTACCCTTTCCCCCTTTTGTTCAAGGTCTTTTTCCAGTTTCATTGCTAGTTGGTGCTTGGTAGTAATCCCTCGGTGCCAGGAAGGCTCATCCCCAGGAGTCATGTCTCACATTGGGGGAAAGGTAATGCATTTATTAGCTCTATTTGGCTTAAAGAGAGGCCACATTTGAGCAAAAAGAGGCACTCAGGAGGTAACTCTTAGGCACCCTATAATACTAGGCTAAGTTTCAATTTCAAAAGTAAAGTTTCATAAGTGCAGTCATCAATATCACCTACTCTCCAATTCATTGGACTAACCTAGGAAAAGTTACAAGGAGATGATAATGGACAATGACCATCCCACAGAACAGAGAGAGTCTGCAACTGCAATCAAGATAGTCCCATCCATCTGCCTTATGGGATCTAAGACACATCTCAATTAGAAGTGGAGTAGGCATCACCATCCCAGAATCCTCAGGATTGGGGAATGAACAATGGACTAGAGTAGACTTATTGTTATTCTACTATAGACTTTTTCAGATTCTAGCAATGAAAGACCTTTTATCATTGATGTGGAGACAGTGGCCACACGAGATTCTGATGGGAGAGAGAGGGAAAAATAGGTGTAATATAGGAGCATTTTTGGGACTTCAGAATTGTCCTGAATGACATTGCAATGACAGATACAGACCATTATATATCTTGTCATAAATTACAAAATTGTGTGGAAAGGAGTGTAAATTACAATGTTAAATATATGCTTCAAAGTGTTTTCATCAATTGTAACAAATGTACCACACTAATGAAGGATGTTGTTAATGTGGGAAACTGTGGCAAGAGTAGGGAGCAGGGCATATGGGAATCCCTTATATTTAATGTAACATTGATGTAAACTAAGTATCTTTAAAAAATAAAAAATGCATTTTTAAAAAAAGATAGAGTGACAATGTACACACAATGAAAAAAAATTATTGAGACTTATTTTGTGACCTAACAGAGTCTATACTGGTGAATGATCCATGTGCAGTTGAGAAGAGTCTGTATTCTGCTTTAAATATATCACTCTACTGCCTTCCAAGCCCCATGGTTTCTGATGACATATTGGAATTTAACTTTTATTTTAGATCCCCCTGTGTCTGTTGAGTCACTTCTCTCTTATTGCTTTTAGGATACCACCTTTGTCTTTGGGTTTTGACAAAACTTGTGTCAAAATCGAAGTGTGTAAATTTATCATTCTTGGAATTCATTGAACATCTTGGATGTGTATATTCATATCTTCCATCAGATTTGAGAAGATTTTGGTCTTTTTTTTTTGAAATATTTTTTGTACCCTTTATCATCCTCTTCTTCTAAGCCCCCTAGGAAATATGTCGGTAAACTTAATAGTACCCCACAATTCCCTCAGGGCCTATCCATTTATCTTCATTCTATTACATTCTGCTTCTCAGAGAGGATGATTTCAATTATCTTATCTTCAAATTTAATGATATTTTCATTGCCAGGTCAAATATGCTGATGAAACTCTTTATTAAATATTTATATCAGTTATTGTAGTTTTTGACTATAGAATTTCTACTTGCTTTCTCTTTATAATTTCTTTATTTTAATTATCATTTTGTTCATATATTGTTTTTCAATTTCCTTGCGCTATTTTTCCAAGGTTTTCTTAAACTATTGATCCTATTTAAGAGAGTTGGTCTAATGTCTTTATTTGATAGTTTAATAAATGGTGCTTCTCAGGGCTAATTTCTGTCCTTTTATTCGTGTGACAGGACCATCCTTCTATGTTTCTGGTACATTTCAGAATATTTTTTAAAAACAATGGAACATTCTAAGTAGTATTGTGATAACTCTGGAATATGGTTTTCCCATTGACCTTAATATATACTCATTTTCATATTTGTTAGAGTCATTCATTATGACTTTTCCTCGCTAATTTTTCAGAGTGTGAATTCCTTGTTTTATGTGGCCACTGAAGTTTATTTTCCACTATTTCAGGGGTCAGTGTGTCAGCTGACATAAATTTCATCAATTTAAAAACAAGTGCACCACTCTTTAAATATTCTAATAGAAGCACCAGCAGGTGGTTGTTGCAGCCTCTGTTCTTATCCCTCAGATATCTGCCAGACAAACAAGACATGAAGCCCCAACTTTTTGAAGGTGAAAATTTCCTCTGTCTGCTCTGGCAATTCTCAGAATGCAGACCACTGTACAGATTCTGTCACTGTGTCTCTGAGGGATGGAGGATTCTCACTGGATCATGCCCACCCTCACTTATGAAACCTCAAAAGTTTGGCATCTTCTCCCTTTGTCCAAGTCTCCTGTGGTTGTTTTCATTGCTCAGTTAGTTTGCAGAATTGCAAATAAATAATTCCAATATCCTTTTCCAGCTCATTGATTGTATTGTTGGGGAGATTGACCCTAGAATTTCCTGTTCTGTCATATTGCATGAAATCCCCATTCTCTTTGTGATTTTTACTGTAGTTAATGCTTTGGAATAGTAAGGATTTAGTCAACTCTATCTTTTTAGATTCCGATGTGCTTAATACAGCCACTCAAGATAAAAACATTCTACATTACAGTTTTATCATATCACCTGCATGTTTTTCTTTATATATATATTGCTCATGCAAAAATTTATTTTAGACTATTATATATAAACATATATTCTATATAGAGAGTTTTTATTGCATATATTTTAGCTGGCAATAACAAATACCACAAACTGGTTGTCTTAAAAACAGGAATTTATTGATTCACAGTTTTTGGAAGTTAGAAGCCCAAAATCAAGGTATTGGAAGTATCAGCCTTTTTTCCAAAATCTGTAATGTTCTGATGGTGGCTTGCAGCAATCCATAATCTCTGAATTTTTCAAAAGGCAATCTTTTTTCTCCTCATTTGTCTTCTACTGACCGCATCTGATTTTCCTGTGCTTATGAAGCCTTCAGTTTTATAGGAATAAGATTCATGGTGATTCAATTAGTAATCTAATAATAACTAAAAAGATCCCATTTCATATGAGTTCACACCCGTAGGATCAAGTGTTAAGACATGAACATGTCTTCTGGGGGGCTTGGATTCAAACCCCAAAAACATTATCTATCTATCTATCATCTATCTATCTATCTATCTATCTATCTATCTATCTATCTATCATCTATCTATCTATCTATCTATCTATCATCTATCTATCTATCTATCATCATCTATCTACATTTACATATAGGTCTGTTTTAAGTGTTTCTATTCCTTTCCACTGTTGTACTTATCTATTTCTCTCACAAAATAATGTTCATTTGAATGCAGTAGTGTTCTATCAAGACTTAAAAACTACCAAGTTACAATAGTATTATTACTTTTTAAAATAGAGTTATCCTTACATATTTATTTTTCAATATAAGTTCCCAAGGAATTCCTGATGAAAATGCAGTTCACTTCAACAAGCTGCCTCACTCCTTGTTTTCTCAGTAATGGTAACTTCCACCATTCCTTGCCTTTCAATATCCCCAGTATGCATGCCTAGCTTCTGAATGCTTCTCTGGTCTATGTGTATGTGTGTGTGTGGGGGGGGGTGTGTGCTTTCCTGTGTGTAGCAGGGACAGTAAACTGACAAAATATTATTTAAAAATTCATACTCTTTAAATTCACTTTCTTATTAATTTTATCCCTTAGCCATTAATGTCTACTGAATTATTGGTTCTTTATTACAAATGGTGAAACCATAGGTGGTATCACACCTAATTTTAGAATCTGTACAGTCAAACATTTAATGACATTTTTCCAATCTTAAAAAAGAAGCAAAAACAAATCGATGAAAACATTATATTTATCTTTATGTTATACAACATTTCTTAGATCTCTTTTTCTGCAACTCTTGTGTTATACTGGGTTTATGGATCAATCTTTCACTTTCCTCATATATTTTACCCTTAAAGAAGTATGAGCTAATTGTTTTCTCTGATCATAACAAGAAAGTCAAGAGGTTTTGCCTGTTGGTGCTTGTTGATCTGATTGATTGCGCCAGAGCTGAACTTAATATATACTCATTTTCATATTTGTTGTCTCAGAATTCTATGAGAACATCACAGGAGGATGTCAGTATTCATCCATGGTTTAATACTTATTGTCTCAAGATAGTAAGATAGCTGACATGGCTCCTTAGCAAGTCCATATTTAAAAAATACAGAACAAAATCTTTTAGCTTCTCTTAAACCCCTTCTTAGCATCAACTTACCCATACTGCTTATTTATATAATATAAAAGCTTATAGTTCCTGATATGAGCCAGCTGATCAAAGAAGAAGAGAAGAAAATGATTGCAAAGTCAAGAAACATCTTAGGAATTTTTGCAGAAACCTTTTGCAGAATCGTTAGTGCATGTTCAACATAGAGAGTTTTGGGAGCTCAAGGCCCTGAGGTGGGACATGGCTGAGACGTGGGGTATAAGTGAGCAATGAATATTTCTCCTTTGAGAGTTTCTGACTGCTCTACATTTTCCTCCACTTGGATTTGGTAATTTTCTTCTATTTACATTGCTCTCTCTACATATTCCCTTTAGAACAAATCAACCTGTTCTCCATTTTACTTATTTGTGTTTTATAATTCCTATTATGTCCTTCAGTATTTTCATATGATCAATATCATTTGACATTGGTGCATTAAAAATCCAAAACTCTTTAATTTTTTATATTTCTCCATTTCAATATTGGATTCAATTTATTTAGTTGTTAAAATAGAATCAGAAAGTTCAGAATTTAAATCAATATTTCCTTTGTTTTGGTTTGGTTATTAACAATGTCTTCTCTTTCTTGCTGAAAATGTAATAACTTGAAGCCATTACATCATGGAAAATAGCTCATACATAAGGACAAAAAACAATTTTCCACCAATACTGCCCTGGCAACCTGAAGTCAACAGGGTTATCTGCTCCTATACCTTTCCTTTCATCCAGCCACTCATGCTGTGGAAATCTTCTGTAACACCTAGCATTCTGCATGTGTCCACTTCTATGAATGGCTAGAGGGAAGGAAGTTAGCAGCCAAATTGTGGCTAATCCTTCATATTCTGGGACCAGAGGCAGGAGAAACTATCAGATCAAAATACCGTTTTCTGAGTATTCTAATGAGATCTTCTACTGTCAGTTTCTAGGGGAAAGATAACTGAAGGCTGTATCTATGAAATGTGTTCAGGAGGATATACCTGGCTTCCTTAGGTACCTTATAGTGAACAAAAATGGGTGGAATTAACATACACATGTAAATGACTTACTGAAACATGTTAAGACCGTCTATACAATTATTGTAGTATAAAGTGGATGTGTTTCCTGACCGAAATAACATCCTATGTGTAAGGTTATGGCCTTCACATATGATTTGTAGAACTTCTTTTTAAAATCTGGGACATGGTGGCATGTTGAAGTGGTAAAGAAGTCCTTGGGAGGTGCACCAATAATTACAGTTTCCATACTTTGCTTCCATCCCACATCACTTGTGACCTTTGAACTGCTAATAAAATGTGGTACTGCCTTAGATCTTTGTAGTATGTTTTCCCTGAATGATTTAAATATTGTTATTCCTGGAACTATTTGTTTTCCCTTGAGGAGGTTGTGGTGTATCTGTGTGTATGTATATGTGTATTTAGAAGCACAAATGTGCACATGTATTCAATCAAACATTTATGGACACCAGCCCCGGAGCATAGATTTTAAGGTTGTAAAACAATATGCAAAAATTACCTTAACTCACTTGTAAGCATGGTACCCTGTAAAGGAACTGGAATAAGTTGAATATTCAATCACGTTGTATTGGAATGGCACCAACATACATGGATTTCAGTAGACTGAATAACTCTAAATATAAACTTTTTGGCATGTAGTGTATGGAATTTCTTGAGGACGATACATGAAACAAAACCCATGTGTTTGGGGGTAAGACTTTGTCCTGAAGAATTTAAAGTTTTATTTGGACAGAAAGCATTATTTTGCTGACATGAAAGAAAAACACTTTTCCATCTCTGAAAAATGTACTGACAATTTGATCTCTTCTTCAAATATGGAATATATTTAGAATGTGTTTACTATTGGAGGTTCAGCTGCCTTCTGCCTTGTGGCTATATCTAGGAAAAAGATTCTGAGGGGTGTGTGCTGCTCTGCTAAAAAACATAAAATAACAAGTTTGAAAAGCACTTGGGTCATAGAAAAGAATCTAGGACTATGTTTGAAGTGAAAATTGATTGTAATTTTTTTTTAACTTGGATAAATTTTTGGAATAGGAGATTAAGTATTGGAAATGAGACAACCTTCTTGTTCCACTAATTTATGGAGGCATTACATGAATCCATATATATTTAATTCAAAATTTGAACATATAAATACTAAATGAAGGATTC
Source organism: Cabassous unicinctus (assembly GCA_029593785.1). Lineage (NCBI taxonomy): Eukaryota > Metazoa > Chordata > Mammalia > Cingulata > Chlamyphoridae > Cabassous > Cabassous unicinctus. The sequence goes on along the minus strand of JAQZBX010002734.1, from coordinate 46,048 downwards.
ATCTTAATTTATCCTAATCTATAATGTTTGGCATATTTTTCCACAGAAGATCACATTTCATCTATAATGTCCATTGTATGGAATCAGAGATACTTACTTTTTAGAAGCTGGCTTTAAGTATGCTATAACTTGAGATTGTCTTTATTTACCTGAAAGAAGGGTTTTATAATTTTATCTCATACATTTATTCAAATTAATTAATTTATAAATGCATAAAATGTGTATAACACATTTTCAAACATAAAGGAGAAATTAAGCAAAAGAACCAATTTATCTTATTGCCCTCTTAGGATTCACTTTACTTTATGACCAAACTAGTATTTTTAATTCACTCATTGAGGACCTGATTGTTGATAAAAGCCTTGCCCTTACAAATAAATTTTCATGAACGCTCTCTTCATATCCCTATTCCTTAGACTATAGATGAAAAAATTCAGCATTGGAGTCACTACATTATATGTGACAGATGACAGCATGTCCCTCACAGGAGTATGAGATGAAGAAGGGCTGAAGTAGACAGTAATGCCTGTGCCATAGCACAACACCACCACTGACAGGTGACTGCCACAGGTAAAAAAGGCTCTGTGTTTCCCTTGAGTAGAAGTGACCTTGAGAATGTTGAAGAAGATAAGCACATAAGATATGAGGATGCAAATAAAAGTTGTGAGAGCCAAGAGAGCTCCTACCATATAGATAATCATCACGTTGAAGGACACATCAGAGCAGGAGAGCTGCAGGAGTGGGTTGATATCACAGAAGAAAAGATGGACAACATTGGAATCACAGAAGAAGAAATGGGCTATTAGGACAGTGTGTAGAAGGGCATGGAGGTAGGTCACAACCCAGAACCCAGCCACCAACTGGACACAAAGGTGAGGATTCATTATGTTGGTGTAATGTAAATGGTGGCAGTTTGCCACATACCTATCTTATGCCATCACACAGAGAAGGAAGCTCTCCATATTCACAAAAGAAATGAAGAAGAGCTGCATGAGGCAGCCTGAAAATGAAATAGTCTTGGTATCTGTCAATGTGTTCACTACCATTTGTGGGACTGTCATGGAAGTATAACAGATGTCCACAAAGGCCAAGTTGCTAAGGAAGAAATACATGGGGGAATGGAGTTGAGAGTCACAGCCGATAGCCAATACAATATGCATGTTTCCCTGAAATGGTGACCAAGTATATAGAGAAGAAGAGTAGGGTCAGGAGTCTTTTCTCCTCTGCTGAGTCAGAAATTCCCAGAAGGACAAATTCACTGATGACTGTCAGATTTTTTCTCTCCATCTTACCAACAGATCTAGAAGAACAAAATATTAAATTTGTAGAACAATAGTTTCAAACCTCTCATTCACTAGTATGTGTGTGAATAAAAAAGCAACCTCGAGACTTTTCTTGCTTGGATGCTAGTCAATTACATCTTGTTTTTTATGATAATCATATATTGTATTATTGCTGTTCACATAGATATTCTGGTTGCACCAATCTCAATTTCTTTGAAGAATCATCATTTCTTCTTCCAAACAAAATGCAAATTAATTGAATAATACCTATCATATTTTATTGTTACAGTTATATTCATTTTAGATATTAATCATTCAATTATTGATACATGTGGACAATAATACCTTGAGGATAGAATTTTGATTTATTATGTTGCATCTTTAGCACACAGGTGTTGCAAAGTACGAAAAATGAATGAAAACAATAAATGAAAATTTCTGGAGAAATTAGATTTTGCTTATCTCTCATTTTATGCAATGAGATTATATGAATTTGGAAGAGAGTCCTTATTGTATCTTCTCATTTATAGCACATCATATTAACTCCAGAATTTTATTTATCAAACAGGAATTTTTAAGTTACATTCTGCTCTTGAAATATTTACTATATTAATTTCAAAAATTCTACATTTATATAATTACATTTTAGGTATATGTTCTACAAAACAGAAAATAAATATTTATTACTACATACCCTCTTCTTTGAAATCTTTTGTCATCTAAAAATTTCCACCCCATCCCATAAAATTTTACCATAAAATATAGAAGGGTGTTTGCACTGATTCAGTTAAAATATTTTTAACACTTATCCACTTACATGAATCCATTTTTTGCCTCAGTCTAGAGGCAAAATAGGGAGGAAATGAGATACAGATAAATGTGTCCCTCTCTATAGAGAATAATAGTGTATCACAGTGGGAGTATTTACATATTTTTTATTTTTAGAAATACAAATGCAGAGGACTTGAGCAAGGGTACAGTTATCACTCTTGAGCTTAGTACCCTAGAGGACTGACTTCTGAATTCATCTAATAATTTTTATCTTGTTTTTGAATTAGTTTCTCTCATATTTTGAAGGTTTTCTTCTTATTTTTACAGAATGAAATATTGAATATAAGGAGAAAGACTGAAAGCCAATGAAGGTCCTTAGATAAAATTCCTTTTCATTTAAAAGGTAGTATTGCTTGGGTGAATGAAGAATAGGAATAGTTGAGACATAATCCTATCTATTTCATTCCGAATAATGCTCAAGGTGAGCAATTAGTCACTGATGCTAAAGTGTCATTCAGTGATACAAAGGACACACTTGGTTTCACAGTAGCCAGGGAAGACATATAAGTGGCTAAAAAGCACATGAAAAAAATGCTTGATATTGCCAGCTATTAGGGAAATGCAATTCAAAACTATAATGTGATACCATCTTACACCCATTAGAATGGCAGCTATTAAAAAAACAACAGACTACAAGTGTTGGAGAGGATGTGGAGGAATGGAAACTTCATCCAGTGCTGGTGGTATTGATGAATGGTCCAGCCACTGTGGAGGACAGTTTGGCAGTTCCTCAAAAAACTAAGTATAGATCTTCCCTATGATCTGGTGATTCCACTGCTGGGTATATACTCTGAAGAATTGAAGGTAAAGACACAAACAGATATATGCATACCAATGTTCATAGTGGCATTGTTCACTATTGCCAAAAGTTGAAATCAACCCAGGTGCCCATCAACAGAAGAATGAATAAGCAAAATGTGGTACATACATACAATGGAATATTACTCAGCTGTAATAAGGAATAAAGTGCTAACATATGGGATAACATCATGGATGAATCTTGAAGACCTTATGTTGAGTGAATCAAGCCAGGCATTGAAGGATGAACACTACATGACCTCACTGATATGAATTAAGGAAATTGAACATTGTCAGAGAGCTATTGTCTGAAAGATAGGTTTACAAGAAAGAGAAAGATGTGAGCCATCACCTATATGGACATAATCTATGGTAAAGTGACAGAGTGTAGTTGTATATTGAAGGGATAGAACAGGTGTGTAGTGATATTATTGGGTTTGGTGGTGCAGGGTTGACAGGTGGGTATATTGGAAGGGTGGGTTAGAATACCCAGGATACTGGGGGGAGAGATGGGAGAGGGACCAGGTGAGCACTTAGGATTTGTGGGTATGAGGTTGAAAGTAGAGAGGTGGGAATGCTCTTATGGCAATATGACAATGAAGGGTCACTGGTTTAGGGTGTTGGTTGGGGGGGCATTTGGGACAGGGTGCACCTGGAGCAGACTTCTAGGAAGTGTGTGAATGTTTATCCTGTCATAATATGTTGTATCAGTGGGTAGAGACCAACATAATGAGCCAGAAGGGACTTGACTCACATCTTTGGGAAGACTGATTTGTTCAGAAATAGACAGGCAGATGTCTCTCAAGAGCATGGGCGGTTCCTGATAAGGGAGGACTAACCAATGTGTCAAGACCTGTTGCTGCATGTAACTATGAATCTTGTCATCCAATGAATTAACCAGGGGGGTGTCATGGGCCCTGGGGGATTGGGAGGGAGGAACAGAATAGACCAAACAGGAGGTATTTAGTGGTCAATGGAAATGTTCTTCATTATTTAATAGTGATGGACACAGAACATAGTAAATATCATCAAAATTTATAAAAGTGTAAGGTCCAAAATGTAAACCATACTGTAAATCATTCACAATGTTCAGTAGCTATGTTTCACTATTTGTATATCAGTTATAACAATGCTACCATCCACATATAAAAAGGTTTTAATATGGGATGAGGAAAGGGGGAGGAGGATGGGTATGTGAGAATCTCTTGTAATCTGTGTGTGACTTTGCTGTGATCCAAATCTTCTTTGAAAACAAAATGAAAAATAGTGAGACACTGGGGAATGAGAGGGAGAAGGTGCCATGGTACTCACTGGACACCAGATATTGCAGTGATAAAAGGCAAAAAGTAAAAAAAAATTTCATTTTTTAAATATCTCAATCTTTTAATTTAATTTTATTTTTAGTTTTTTTTTAAGTTTTCATGTATTTTATCTCTTACATTTAAAGTTATCATTATTATTTCATTTTCTTAATTGTATTTGGCTATTGTATTGGCTTCATCTTTAAAGAAGCTTTGGATCACAGAAGGGTTACAACTGGGGTGGGAGAAGATCATTGGTGGGGGGTGTCAGGGATGGAGGATGCATGGGAGGAAGGTCACATGAACATACATTCAAGGTATAAAAATTTGTTCAAGTGTTCATGGGGCATTGTCACAGTGGGTGGAGAATCACTCAATAAATGAGAGAATACTGAATTCCCATCCTAGAGAGCTCTGCCACATTCTCCAAGGGAGCAGCAACTGTCGCCCAAGTGCAGGGGCAATGTCTGGCAAAGGAGGATGATCCACTGATGGCCCTGTTATTGATGACTAGCCTTATGAGTCTTTGCTCTTGAAATTGAAATTTAGCCTATTGTTATGGGGTGCCTAAAGGTTGCCCCCTGAGAGCTTCCTTGTTGCTCAAATGTGGCCTCTCTCTAAGCCAAACTCAGCATATGAATGCATTACTTTCCTCCCAGTGTGGGACATGACTCCTGGGGATAAACCTCCCTGGCAACAAAGGATTACTATAAAGTGCCAAATGGCAATACAACTGGAAAAAGACCTCAAATAAAATGGGGGAAAGGTAAAGACAAATGAGTTCATATGGCTAAGAGACTTCAAATTGAGTCGGGAGGTCATCCCAGACTTAATGCTTATGTGCATCTCAGTAGGACCTCATAGAGTTCAAAAGTGGATATCATCCCAAATAGAGGGCTCCTGAGGGCTCTGGAGACACCCAGGTTCTATGTCAGGGCAGATACTTCTGGAGTTTGGTGTCTTGCCATGGGCCCTACTTTGGAATTTGTGCTCCTGAGAATGACAGAGTTGGATTCAAATATGTCTTCCCTGTACATAGTTCATCTGTCCCTTCTTTTCAAACCTATACATGGTGCTAGAGTTTGTAGGTGTATATCCAGAGACTGGGCCCAGAATCTCGGTGGAGCTGCAACTCCTGCTCTACAGCTCAATGGACTCCACCCAGGACACCTGGTGGGAGATGATGATGGACAACGGCCATCCCAGGGAATGGAAAGAGTTGCAGCTGCTGGCAGGATAATCCTGTCCATCTTATCCATGAGATATAAGACCCATCTCAATTGGAGGGGGAGTGGACATCACCATCCCAGACTCCTCAGGGTTGGGGGAAGAACTATGGACTACAGTGGACTTACTGGTATTCTATTATAGACATGTTGTGATTCGAGCAATGGAAGAAATTACAACATTAATGTGGAGTCAGTGGCCACTGGATGCTCTGAGGGCAGGGAGAGGGAAAAGCATTTGTAATACAGGGGCTTTTTCAGGACTTGGGAATTGTCCTGAGTGACATTGCAACGACAGTTATAGGCCATCTTATGTCATCATATAAAATGCAGAACTGTGAGGGAGAGAGTGTGGTCTACAATGTGAACTATGGTCCATGCTTATTGGCAAAGCCCCAGGATGCGTATATCCATTGCAGGTGATATGCCATACTAATGAAGGATGTTTATGTGGGAGGTTGTGGGAGGTGTGAGAAGTGGGGCATATGGGAATCCCTATATTTTTTGTGTAACATTTATGTAATCTAAGTCTTTTTCTGAAAAAATTTTTAAAAATTATTTTAAAAAATTTAAAAATATGTTTGCACCTCAAAGGAGCTTGTCAAGAACGTGAAAATGCAGCCTACTCAATGGGAGAATATATTTGGTAACCACATACCTGATAGGGGCCTGATTTCCAGCAAATATAATGAATCCTACATCTCAAAAATAAAAAAAACAATCTATTTAAAAATTGCCAAATGATTTGAATATACACTTTCTGAAATGGAAATACAAATGGCTAAAAAGCACATGAAAAATTGCTCAGCATCACTAGCTATTAGGGAAATGCAAATCAAAACTATAATAATATATCATCTTACACTCATTAGACTGATGTCTATTAAAAAACAGAGGATTATAAGCATTGGAGAGGATGTGGAGCAATGGGAACTATTATCCACTGCTGGTGGGAATGTAGAATGGTGCTGTCATTGTGGAGGACAGTTTGGCGGTTCCTCAGGAAGCTTACTATAGGACTGCCATATGAACCAGCAATCCCAGTGCTGGCTATATACCCAGAAGAATTGAAAGCATGTATATGAACAGATATATGCACACCAATGTTCATTGCAGCATTATTCAGTATTGTCAAAAGTTGAAAACCACCCAAATGTCCATCAAGATATAAATTGGTAAACAAATTGTGGTAAATACATACGATGGAATATTACTGAGCTGTAAGAAGAAATGCAGTATTATCACACAGGATAACATGGAAGAAGACACTATGAGTGTAGCAAGCCAGGCACTGAAGGACAACTATTACATGACCTCACTGATGTGAATTAAGCAAATTGAGCAGGCTCACAGAGCTAGAGTCTGGAAGATAATTTTACAGGAGACAGAAAGGGAGAAGAAGCATGTGAGTAAATGACCATAGGGGCAAAATTTATGATAAGGTGGAAGGCTGTAGTTGTGCAGTGGATGGGCACAACAGTGTTGCAGTGATGGTATTGGGGTGGCAGTGCTGGTCTGTGAGGAGGGTAGGGTGGGGAGGGTGAGTTAGACTGTTTATGGAAATGGGGCAAGGTTTGGGGGAGGGATCAGGTGAACTCCAGTGATTTGTGGGTATGTGGTTGAAACCACAATATTGGGAATGGTCTTTTGCAAATATGGCAGGGGAGGATTACTGCTTAAGTTGTTAGATGTGGGGGGTACACAGGACAGGTTGTACCTAGGACAGCCTTCTAGGAATTTTTTATTGTTCATATTCTCATAGTTTGTTTTATCAGGCATGGAGAATCACATAATGAGCAGGAAGTTGTTGGACTCCCATCCTGGGATGTCCTGCTATGATCTCAATTCGAGGGGTGGGAGTCTCTTGAGAGCATAGGCAGTGCCTAACAGTGGATGTAAGGACCGTATGCTAAGCTCTCAATGTTGCTGCATATAACTATGAATTTAGTTCTTCAATGAGGTAATCTTGGTGGTTGCCATGGGTCCTGAGGGGAAAGAGAGGGAGGAAAAGAATAGATGAAATAAATGACATTTTTAGGGTGATGAAATTGTTCTACATGATCCTGCATGGATTGTTACAGACCACTTCAAATTTCATCAAAATCTATAAAAGTGTACAGTCCAAAACATAAACCACAATGTAAATCATTGACCATGGTAAGTAGCAATGTTTCAATATTTCTACATCAATTTTAAGAAATGTACCATTGACATGTGCAATATTATAAATAGTGGAAAGGGGGAAGGGAAAGCATGTTGGGTAAATGGGAATCACCTATATTCTGTACATGACTTTTCTGTAACCTAAAGCTTCTGTGAAGACAAAATGAAAAAAATAAGACACTGTGTTAATAAATGGAAGCAAATGTCACTGTACATACAAGACAACAGATCTTACACTGATGAAAGACATAATGGGAAATTTTTTTTTATTTTATATTTTTTATTTTTTATTCTTTCAAACTTTTTTAAAAAATTTGTATTTTTTTCATTATTTTTAAAACCATCATTATTATATCATTTTCCTATTAACTTGACTCAATTATTTTGGGCTTCAATTTTGAAGAAGTTTTGGATCACAGGAGTGTTAAACTCCTGTGATCCAAAACTCCCCTCCTGGCAGGGGAGGATCATTGCTGCGGGGTGTCAGAGATGGGATGCTTGGGAGGAGGTTCACCTGAAGCATACCTGTAAGGCATATGAATATGTTCAAATGTTCATAAGGCATTGTCACAGTGGGTGGAAATACACACAATAACAAAAGGAGTATCAAATTCACATCCTGGAGAGCTCTGCAACATTCTCTAATGGGACAGCATGATAACCCTGAATACAGAAAATAGTGACTACTGAAGGAGAATGGGCCATTGACAAGTCCTTGATTGTGATAATTGTACTTATGAGCCTTCACTTGTTCTTTGTGGGTGTTTTTTGTATTTTATTTTATTTTTTTAATTTATTTTTTTACATTTATTTTTATTTTTAATTTTTAAATATTTTAAAAGATACTTAGATTACATAAATATTACACAAAAATTATAGGGATTCCCATGTTCCCCACCTCCACACCTCCCACAATCTCCCACTTAAACATCTTTCATTAGTGTGGCACATCACCTGTAATGGATATACACATCCTAGGGCTATGCCAGTAAACATACTGTGAGCCTTTACTTTTGAAATTGAAACATAGCATAATATTATAGGGTGCCTAAGCATTACCATCTGAGAGCTTCCTTATTTCTCAAATGTGGCCTCTCTCTAAGTGGAACTCAGCATATAAATGCATAACCTTCCCCCCCAGCATGGGAAATGATTCCAGGGGATGAGCCTCCTTGGCACCAAGAGATTATTACCTAGCACCAATTAGCAACGCAACTGGAAAAAGACTTTTACCAAAAGGTGGAAAGTGTAAAGACAAATGACTTTATATGACCATGAGACTTCAAAGTGAATCAAAGTCATTTCAGAGTTTATGCTTATGCACATCTTAGCAGGAACACATTGACTGCCAATGTAAATATTACTGCATATAATGGGGCTCCTGAGTGCTCTGGAGACATCCAGACACTACAGGCAGGGGAGATAACTCAGGAGTTTAACACCCTGCCAGTGGGCCCTCCTTTGAAGTTTATGTTCCCAAGTGTGATACAGTTGTACTCAGTTGTGTTTTCCCTGCACATGGCTCTGTTGACCCTCTTTTTGAACCCATAATTAGTACTAGAGTTGATAGTTGTATGTCAAAGAGCCTTAAATCTGTGGGCTGTCCATTTGCCAGCAGCGTCCTGAATCTCAACAGATTTACAGCACCTACTTTCCATGTCATTGGACACACCCAGGACAACTGACAAGGAGATGATGACTGACAACAACCATCTCAAAGAATGGAGAAAGTCTACAACTGCAAACAAAATATTCCCATCCATCTGCCCCATAGGATCTAAGCCCTCTCTCATTTAGAAGTGAAGTGGGTATCACTATCACAGAATCCTCAGGATTGGGGAATGAACAATGGGCTTGAGCAGACTTAACAGTTGTTCTACTGTAGACTTGTGATCCTAGCAATGGAAGAACTTTTATCATGGATGTGGAGGCAGTGGCTACTGGTGATTCTGGGAAAGGGGAAAACAGGTGTAATTTGGGGGCATTTTTGGGACTCGGGTATTATCCTAAATGACCTCACAATGATAGATACAGGCCATTGTATATCTTGTAATAACTTGCAAACATGCATGGGAGAGAGTGTAAATTACAATGTAAACTATAATCCATGCTTAGTGGCAATGCCCCAAGATGTGCTCATTAATTATGGCAAATGTACCACACTAATGAAGGATGTTGTTAATGTGGGAAAATGTGGAATGGCTAGGGACTGGGGCATATAGGAAGCCCCTATATTTTTTTGTGTGACATTTATGTAATCTAAGTTTCTTTAAAAAAGAAAAAAGAAAAAAGAAATAGAGTAAAGCAACTCAGACCCAAATGCCTGTGCTGCAGTTTTACTCTTGCTTAAATAAGTTACTACTTAGCATTTGCTTAGAATAAGCATTAGCTTTTATGCATATGGATGAATATATAGAACTAGTTATATAATTGTATGATTAATATGTTCAGGAAATCATGCTAGCACATAAATTGCATGATCAAAATAGGGTCAGATAACTCCACCCCAGGGTGGGAAATGTACTATGTTAATTAAGCAAGTTGAAGTGAAAACAGCAAGGGGCTTCCTCTGTGCAGTTTCAGCCAACTGATTGAAGCTGGTTTTCATACTTCATGGATTCAACAGGATATTCTCAACCACAAGAAATGGAATTTGACAAGAGAGAGTTGCATCTCATTTCTTCTTAATTTACATACAATTCTTTCTTTTGTATCTAGCAAAAGGGAAAGAAACAAGTTACTTTCAGTCATCCTATATTCATCAGTTTCCTCCTTTTAGTTTTTGGAGATATTCTTATCACAGGGGAAAAGAAGGAAGCTCACATTTTCAATAACTACTTCCTGCTGACACTATGGACATCGATTTCTTAGGAAATTATAATAAGAGTGTAGTCTGAGGAGGAAAGTTATTCCATTACAGTTTGCAATTGCTTTTGGATAAAGCGTAGCAGTTGTGATATGAGTATGGGTGCAAACACCAAAAGAATTAAGGTAATAATTAAAGGGTAGCAGCCACTTGATGCTGGACTCATTCCAGAAGGAGAAATTATTTCCCCATGTTATGAGGTTATTGGCTTTGTTCTTTAGTTTCTTAATGTTCCCATTTCTTTGGAGAGATTGATGGCTAAGTATACGGATGCAGCTGCAGTCCCGGCAAATTCTGTGATTGTTTAAAAGGTAATCAAAGGGATTAATTGGCTTTCTTTGATTATTTGTGGTGTTACATGTTTTGGGGTCTGCTTTTACAAAAATATGTTGAATTTTGTTAAGTAGGCTCTCCTGGTCACTGCTTTCTAGGTGCAGATTAACAGAAGCATTCCACAGTAGAGCTGGTTCAGGCATTACTTGATACTGATTGTGCAAATATACACAGTACTAACACTTGGTTCTACTGCAGAGGTTTGGGATGATTTACAAAACAGGTGTGAGGAATGATCAATATCTTCCCTCAAGGCTAGTTAGTGGTAGGCTCTATAAGAGAAAGAACAGAATTAGTATCTGGTGGAGTTTTGTTTTGTTTTTTCAAAATGGAAAATGCAGGTTCCCAACCAGCTCCACTTCTTATTTCACTTTATGCTCAGGTGTGTCCTCTAGCTCAGGATTTATTTTATTTATTGGAACTGACAAGTACTAAGGTTTCATTTTAGTATGATGAAACTAGGGCTTGATTCTCTGTAACTTAAGAAAAGAATGAGAGGTTAATAATACCATGTAGAGCCCTTCCCAGTTTGGTTTAAGTTGATCTTCAGGATGTTTATGGGGAACAACAAGGGGTAGATTATGCTGGTTTAGCAGTATATAAGGAACATTTCCACTAGTTGATAACAAAGTAATAGGCAGGGTAGTTTTAGGAAGAGGCTTCTAATACCATATATTTTCCCCTTCTAAATTTTTTGAGTTTTCTTCAGTGATATAAAAAACTAGTTTAGGCCTAAGAAGAGTGCACACTGATACACATAGAGTCCCAGCAGGAACAGGAGACCTCGGATTATTAATAGAGATTTTTACCAGCATTTTTGTTTAAACTGTAGTTTCATAACAATGTTTTCGGTTACTCCTATGTCCTATGGGTTTAAGATTCCCAACCTGCGAGGCTGCATAGGCCAGTACCATGGCCAAGTGACCTTATTTTCCCAGTTTATATGGTTTGAGGCATAGGCAACAACAGACTATTATTACTTCCACTTTTGGACTGTAGGGCTACTGTCTGTTTAACTCATATTTCCAAGCTTGCATCAGTCTTGCTATTAGAATTTCATTTGGAGCAGGGGCTATGCCTGAGTTGCTGAATTTAAACAGGTTAGGGTTGGATATAGTTTCTTTTATTTAATATATATTTTATTTTTTAAAAACACACTTAGATTACTTAAATGCCCACATGCCCCACCCTGTACCCCTCCCACATTCTCCCACATTAACATCTTTCATTAATGTGGTACATTTGCTACAATGGATGAACACATTTTGGAGCATTGGCATTAAGCTTGGATTATAGTTTACATTATAGGTTACACCCTCTCATGCACAATTTTTTTAAGTTATGACAAGATATATAATGGCCTTTATCTGTCATTGCAATGCCATTCAGGACAATTCCCAAACCCCAAAATTGCCCCGATATTACACCTGTTTTTTCCTCTCTCTCCTATCAGTAACTCCAGTGGCCACTGCCTCCACATCAATGGTAAAAATTTTTTCCATTCTTAGAATCACAATAAGATTACAGTAGAATAACAATAAGTCTATTCTAGTCTACTGTTCATTTCCCAATCCTGAGGACTCTGGCATGGCGATGCTCATTCCTCCTCTAATTGAGAGTGGGTTTAGACACCACAGGGCAGATGAATGTGGTTATCTTGCTTGCAATTGTAGACTCTCTCTATTCCTTGGAATGGTCATTGTCTATCGTCATCTCCTTGTTTCTTGTCCTGGGTGAGTCCAATGAACTGGAGTGTAGGTGGTGCAAATCTGTTGAGATTCAGGACCCAGCTGCCACATGTACAGCTGAGAGATTTAAGTTTCTTGGGCATACACCTATCAACTGTAGTACTAATTACACATTCAAACAGAAGGGGCAGAAGAGCCATGTGTAGGGAACCCACAACTGAGTCCAACTCTGTCACACTGGGGAGCATAAATTCCCAAGTAGGTCCCACTCGCAGGACACCAAACCCTGAGCTGTCTGCCCTGTTTATAGTGCCTGGATGTCTCTAGAATCCTCAGAAGCCCCACTATTTGAGGGAATATTTACTTTGGCAGTCAATGAAACCTGCTGAATGTGCATGACTGTAACCTCTGGAATGACCACCCAACTCGCTTTGAAGTCTCAGCCATATAAACTAATTTGTCTTTACTCTTTTCAACTTTTGGTCAAGGTCTTTATCCAATTGTATTGCTTTTTGCTGCTTGGTAGAAATCCCTCAGTGCCAGGGATGCTCATCCCTGGGAGTCATGTCCCACACTGGGGGGATGGTAATGCATTTATATGCTGAGTTTGTCTTAGAGACAGTCCATATTAGAGCCACAAGTAGGGTATCAGGAAGTAACTTTTAGGCATCCTATAATACTAGGCTAAGTTTCAATTTTTTAAAAAAAGGTTCATAAGTACAGTCATCAATACCAAGGTCCCATCAAATTTCCTTAGTCTATTGTTATAAAGATCTCTTATCAATTTTTATTTACTCCTTTAAAAGGCCATTCATCCTTCTTATAAGACCTGCACCAGTGGGCTTATAAGGTAGATGGAAAGTTCAAACAATATCTTGATTAATAGCCCAAGGCTGTGTGAGGTGAGCAGTAAATGGAATTTGTTTATCTCTGTTAATTTGGGCTGGCACCCTGTATAGGGCACTTACCTTTATTTGGCAGCAAATAGTAGGTTGTTGTTTACAACAGTTCTGTGGCAGTATTTGTGGCAGTGAAAGAATAGCTTGTCCTTTCTGAGAGTGGGAGGGGACTGATGTAATCCATTTGACATTGTGCTACTGGACTCTGTGCTCAGCTAATATGTCCCACCCAGTAAGGTATTTTTTGCAGTTATTGGAATGAGCATGCTGGATGCTCATGGGTGATGTTCAAAAGCTGCTGGCAAGTAAAAGGTAGCTGGAACTGCTGCCACAGTGTCTGGTAGCCATGATGTTTGATTTTCCTGTGGAGCTACTCTATTGCTTCTTGGGTTTCAATGGCATGATTTCAGATCTTCACAAGGATACATGCCTCAACATTCCTGAGAGGGGTGTTAGAGGGGTGGGCAGGGATGTAATAGTTACCTGTCATCACTGACATGTATTTCAGATGTCCTTCCACAGATTGCTCCCCCATAGAGGGTAGTCCACAACAGTCCATTGTTCCTATCTTGCTTCTAGTATTTGCAATTCACCCCTGTTAGAGATGGTAGTTTTCAGAGTGGCGGTACACTATTGGGTTAAGCCCTCTACTTGCAAAAGGGCAGGGTATGCTGTACACAGTTGTTTTTCCTGAAAAATAATATTATAATTTGGTCCCCTTCCATAATTGGGAACAAAACCCAAGGGGAAGTTGTTTAGAATGTTGCCTTTGCCACAAATCCCACCCAAAGCTAATATTGATGCTGGTCACATGCAATTTATAGAGTAAGTTATGGTCTACCCCCCCTTTACTGTATGAGTCTGGTTTCCTTCTTTTTTTTTTTTAAAGCAGCTTGCTGGGGGTCCTCCATTCTGATGCACAACCTTTCCTGGTTTAAATGATGGATGAATGGTTTCCACTACACCCAACAACCCCAAAATGACCACTAATTGTTTTGGAGTTTCAGGACACAGTAAGAGTAAACTACAAAAAATATTTTTATGAAAAACACTCTCTGCTTTGTATACTAATGTAAGTGCTTATTTAATTTTTGGCTATTCAAATACAGTTCTTTTAAAAATTTTTGTTAATTTAATATTACTATCTGGAGGTATGAAAATATACACTGAACAGACAAACACAAAAGATTTAAGATTCAACAACAGAAACATAGTAGCAAATGAGTTTATCAGGTCTCTGTTCATATTAGATTTAGATGTCTTAAGGGCCCAATTGTTGCTTCTCATTCCTTGGAACATCCTTGAACTTGTGCATGACCATCAAGCCTGTGATCACCTAAGTTCTTAACTGATTTCTTAGGCTTAGAATTGACAATAGTATGATCCTTCCTGTCAGTCAAATTAAATGTTAATATTTGAATCTTCTTTTTCATATATTTGGGGTTATTCTGCAATAACTAGAGTTGATGATATTTTATGGACTCTATATATAGACATCATAACAATCAGTTAAAATATAAAATTACTTTTTATTACAGTAAGTGTAAATGCTTTAATAATTTGAGATGATATTAATAATGGTGACTTATGCACACACATATTTCATTATGAATTATTAGTAATAAGGATGGCATGACAGTTGTGGATATTAAATTATAATAATTTATATGCTTATTTTTAAGTAGTTCAACAATAAAATCCTCTTTTAGATGGCCTATTTTTCTTTCTCTGTGCAATGGTTTATTCATCCAGTCTTTTATCCTTTTGCTTACACTGTTCCATAACAACCTCACCACTATTTTCCAAGTAGAACATTTAACTTCTTTCTTCATTGTGCTCATGTTTCTTTGATATCTTGACACTGAATTCATCAATGGACACTCCTGCACATGATATCATGAGATAACACGATGGACTGAATTAAAGAGAATCTATAGATCTGGTGGAGTATGAGCTGTTGATGGGCAATCAGAGAAGAAAACACAGTGGTTGAACAAATTCCATGAACCCTACTTGAGAGAAAACAGAATTTGCTTCCATTAACCTTAAAAACTGCTTCTAGAAGTACTGTTTTAAGCTTAATTCTTTGTACCATTATTTGGTATCATTTTCGGTGTATGTGTGTTTGTGTGTATGTGGTTAAATATCGTTAATAAATGATAAAAGGCTTTTGCTATTCCCATGATGTCCAGATTATGTAGATAATCTTTAATTAATTTAAGTAATTAAATTTATATTGAAAAAAGTATAGCAGTCATAGTTTGAAATGCCAAATGGAAAAAAAAAATAGAGTTTTATTTCAAATAAAATTGCTTCATAAGGCTTAATTCTTTGTACATGTATTTCATTAATTCTAATTTTATTAATTCTAATAATTTATTAGAATTAATTTATTAAAAAATAATATGAAATAAACTCAATCAGCAATTTTTGTTTATTTAAGTAAAAATATCAGTGAGAATTGTTAAAGTTTTTTTTTTTTTACTACTGCATTTTTTTCATAGCACCCAGCACATTAACTCATTTCCTAATGCATGGATGCCTATTCTGTCAAAACTCTCAGCTTACTAAATGATTTGATTTACAACATTGTATTTTTCCATTTATAATATGAACAGGAATGTATCAATATTATGCTTTCGCCATATCTTTGATGGAGAATGATAAAACACAGTTTTTCATTATTGCCATTGTGATATTATTAAAAATGTGTTTCATTTATGCCTGAGCTTTCATGTTTCATATTCTAAATATATTAAAACTTCTGATATTTAATATCTATATAGGAATAATATTTTCAATATAACATTTTTATCTGTCTTTTTTGGGGTTTCTATCCATATTCCTTTGTTTTGAAAATGGTTTTGTTAACATGTGTTAGCATATATTTATTTTGTTTTAAATTGGAGCAAGGAAAACCATCTCCTATTTTACCAAACATCTGTTTAATATGCCTATGTGTCCTTTTTGATATAGATAACTTTTATTAAAAAGAAGTTCTTTTGCCAATATTTTGTGGGTTTAGATATTTTTCAGAGAGATTACACATACCAATGCAAGTTTACAATAGTCTCTGCTTTACCTATTAGTTTTCTAGTTTTACCTCTTATGTTTAGGCTTTTATTTTATTTGTATTTCATAATTTTAAAGCAAAAAAAATCATACAGATGAATGTTCTTTCTTTGGGGATCTAGTGTTCCTCACTCTATCTGCCAAGAAATCTACTTCTGTGTTGTCTGGCCAATCTTTTCATCAAGTTTATAAAGTTCCTTGGATATATATAATTATTCCTGAGCACTATTCTGTTCTTTTAACATATTTTTCCTACATTAGCACTATACTGTATGGTTTATTAAGTACTTGGTAATATTAATACATGTTATTTTATTGACCTTCTATTTAAAAGATTATATATAATGTTGATATGGTACTTAAAAATATGAAATATGATGCAAAACAACAAGGGAAGTGTAGGAAAAATAAGGAAACTTAAGGGATACTCTATATACATAGTTGAAGAAAAATTACTTTAAATGAAACTTTCAGCTCAAAAATAATCTTATATTAAATGAAACTCAATCTGAAATGCTGTTACATTTCTGAAGAACTGATAATCACATTCTAAAATTAACATGGGATGCATATTGATCAATCAGAAAGAAGAAAATGAATCTCTACTTCAGCCAGCCAGCTTCTCTGGGGGAATTTAACAAAACCTTCATTAGAACTCCCAGCTTGCTGTCTGCCTTACGTAACTCAGATTTCCCATACTCTGTAGCTGTGTGAGCTGATTCCTATAATAAAATCTTATAATAGAGACAACCAGCAAGATGGCAGCAGAGTAAGGTGCTCCTAGAATCAGCTCCTGTTACAGGGCGGTTAGTAATCACCCAGAGCTAACTAGAGGACTTGTTTGGGGGCTCCAGGTGACCAGAAGTGCATTCTGCAGCATCCTTGAAATAGTGGAAAGAGGAGACTGCCCATCTGCAGAGAAGATTTGGAAGTAGAGCACTCCACGCCATGGAGGCCAGTGCCCATCCTCCACTGGAGGCACAAGTTGCCTTGGGAGCTGTTCCACAGGTGGAATTTGGAAGCTCCACTTCCCAAAAATAGGGAAGGAAGAGAAGGTTGGGTGCCAACTTCAGCTACTGATTGGTGAGTTCAGCAGGCTAAAGTATTATCCTAAGAACAGCTAAAGTTTGAACCTGTCCAAGTCAGAAGGAGGTCAGTGGCCACCATTTTAACTCTGTGCCTGACACAAGGGGAAGTGAGGCTGACTGAAAATCCCAGTGCTGGCAGGGGCTGGCTTCTTTATATCTAGATCAGCTTGCTGCTCTAACCTAAGCCCCAGGCCCACCCTGGACAGGGAAGAAGCTGCGGGGAGCTGTACCAGCCTCCCCGAGAAATAACAGGCCATGCCACAGACGCCAGTGATCATCCTACTTTGCAGTGCAAGACACCCCAGGAGCTATTCTGTCCCTGGAATTGTGAGCTCCATTTCCCAAAAACAGGGGAGGAAGAGACGGTTGGCCACCAATGTCAGCTACTGATTAGTCAGTTCGGCTAGCTAAAATATAACTCTAAGATCAGCTGAATATTGAAAATGTCCAGCTGCCATCTTGACTCCACCCTGAGCATGAGAGAAGGCCGAGCTGACTGAAAATCATGGTGACAGTAGAGACCAATTTCTTTCACCCAGATTGGCCTGCAGCCCTAGCTTAAGCTTCAGCCCCATCTCAAGCAGGGAGGAAGCTGGCGGGCCCTGCAACAGTCTATCCAAAAGTAACTGCAAGTACTTTTTGCTGAAACAGAGTGAATAATCAGAAGTCTATCAGGGCAACTGCAGTCATCTTGGACCTGCACTGCATAGATTACTTCCCATACCTGCAGATCCATCCATGCTCCAGGCAGGGGCAAAAACGGTGTGAAGCTTCATCAGTCTCTCTGGGCAACTACAATCTAGGTCTGCATGATGTGGATTATTCCACACAGCTGTGGCTTGTTCCCTACCCCTGGCAAAGGAGAAAGTTGGGAGAAGCTTCACTGGTCCTTGGGGCACTGAGGGCAGCTTGAGCCTCCACAGCTTACAGCACCAACTACATCCTTGGCTCCTACTACACAACCAGCAAGAGAGAAAGGGCAGGAAGCCCTAAACTAAAGAGAAAAATTGCACGCAAAATAAATACTCTAGTAAGCCAGATACAAAGACACCAACAAAAAATTACAATCCACACCAAGAAACAGGAAGATATGGCCCAGTTAAAGGAACAAGATAAGCTTCCAGATAACATAAAGGAGTTGAGACAACTAATCATGAATGTTCAAACAAATCTCCTTAAGAAATTCAATGAGATGGCTAAAGAAATTAAGGGTGTTAAGAAGACATTGGATGAGCACAAAGAAGAATTTGAAAGCAAACATAGAAAAATAGATCATATGGGAAGGAAAGGTGCAATAAATGAAATTAAAAATACACTGGAATCATATAATAGAAGATTTGAGGAGGCAGAAGAAAGGATTGGTGAGCTTGAAGAAATTGTCTCTGAAAGTGAACATATAAAAAAAGAGATGAAGAAAAGATTTGAAAAACTTGAACAAGGTCTCAGGGAAATAAATGACAGCAAAAGATGTGCAAACTTATGTGCCATAGGTGTCCCAGGAGGAGAAGAGAAGGGAAAAGGGGCAGAAAGAATATTTGAAGAAATAATGGTAGAAAGTTTCCCAACGCTTTTGAAGGACATAGATAGCCATGTCCAAGAAGCATGATGTACTCCAATCCAAAAAAATCCAAATAGACCAACTCCAGGACACATACTAATCAGAATGTCAAGTGCCAAAGACAAAGAGAGAATACAGAAAGCAGCAAAAGAAAAGCAACATATAACCTATAAGGGATACCCAATAAGATTAAGTGCTGATTTTTCATCAGAAACCATGGAGGCAAGAAGACAGTCGTATGATATATCTAAGACAGTGCAAGAGAAAAACTTCTAGCTAAGGATCTTATATGCAGCAAAATTGTCTTTCAAAAATGAGGGTGAGTTTAGAATATTCACAGATAAATAGAAACTGAGAGAGTTTGTAACCAGGAGACTCACTTTGCAGGAAATACTAAAGGGTGTGCTATAGCCTGAAAAGAAAAGACAGGAGAGAGAGGCCTGGAAGAGTGTGTAGAAATGAAGATTATATCAATAAAAGTAATTAAAAGTGTCAAAAGAGTGGTGAAAATAAAATATGACAGGTAAAATCCAAATATTTAAGAATAAGCTTAACCAAAGAAGTAAAGCACTTGTATTCACAAAACTACAACTCATTGTTAAAAGAAATTTTTAAAAGTCCTAAATAATTGGAAGAATATTCCATGGTAATGGATTGGAAAACTAAACATCATTAAGATGTCAATCCTACTCAAATGGATATACAGATTCAATGCAATCCCAATAAAATTCCACCAACATTTTCTATCAAATGGAAAACATGATTATCAAAATTATTTGGAAGGATAAGGGGTCCTGAATAGGCAGAAACATCTTTTAAAAGAAAAGCAAAGTTGGAAGACTCTCATTTCTGGACTTGAAATCATATTACCAAGCTTCAGTGGTAAAAATAGCATGGTACTGGCATAGACAGACACATAGACCAATAGAACCGAATTGATGGTTCAGAAACAGACCATCAAATCTATGGTCAAGTGATTTTTGACTAGCCTGTCAAACACACCAGCTCAGTTAGAACAGTCCATTCAACAAATGGTGCTGAAAAAACTGGATATCCATTAGAAAAGAAGGAAAGAGGACCCCTATCTCACATCTTTTACAAAAATTAACTCAAAATGAATAAAAAACCTAAATATAATATCAAGAACCATAAAGCTTCTAGAAGAACATGTAGGAAATTATCTTCAAGACCTTGTGGTAGGTGGTGGATTCTTAGAGATAAGAGGCAGACTGAGATGGACTAATGATATTGTATGTAGTTTTAATTAGCTTTACTGTAAAAGTGTGGAAATGTACAGAGTTGATGATAACACATCATAACGAGTAACAGCTGGTTTATAAATGGGGATGTGGCTGAAAATGGTAGTCTAGGAAGTAAATGCCAATTGACAAAAAGCTAGAGAATAATCTAGAGACTGAATAGCACAATAAACCTAGAGGTAGGTGAGAATTGTGGTTGATGGTACAGATGCAAGAATGTCCTTTGTGAGCTACAGCATATGTACATCACTGTTGCAGGGTGGTGGGAATGTGAAGAGGCATGGGAAAAATACAACTGGAGTTACCTATGGACTGTGGTTAACAGTAATGTAATATTCTTGCATCTATTCCAAAGACGTACTGTGTTGATAATGGGGGAGTATGGAAAATATGTGCCAAATGTACACTATGGACCTGGTAATAATCAGATGGTATTATCTCATAATCTGTAACAAATGTTCCACCACAGTGTGGTGTGTAGATAGAGGGGTGTTGTTTGGTAATTCTGCACATGTGCACGATTGTTTTGTAAGTTTACAACTTCTGTCTTAAAATTATGTTTTAAAAATAATAACAGGATGGGTTGGGGGGGAAATGCACCAAATGTAAGATAAGGACTATAATCAGCAGTAAGAGTTTGACTCTTTCATAAACTGTAACAAACGTCTGATGACAAAGCAAGGTGTTGTTGGAGGGTTGATGTATGGGACCCTTGTATGATGTTATGAATGTTTGCTCTGTAAGTTCACAACTTTTACTATACACTTATTGTTAATGTTTGTTCATGTATAAATGATATAATAATAATAATAGGGTGGGTTGGAGGAAAATACTTTGGTTAGTAGTAACGTTTTTAGGATGCTGTTAATCATTAGTTAAAAATGTTTAACAACAATACAAGATATTTGTGGTAGGGTGAGGTATAAGACTCCTGTATGATGTTATGTATGTTTGTTTTGTAAGGTCACAACTATCGCTATACACTTATTGTTTATGTATGTTCATGTATGCATGATATACTTCAATAAATTTAAACAAATCTCATAATATACCTATATATGACACAGAATGTATATATACACACACACATACACACACACATTCTGTCAGTTCTGTTTCCCTGAGAGACACTGACTAATACAGGCACAATTTTATATAAACCTCTATTTTATATAAACTGGTATTAAAAGATTCTTATGAGCTTTAAATATTGAGATACATATTCATAACATTCATTGGAATAAAAATACTTTTATTATGTTAAGTGTAAAATTATGTTAAGTATAAAATGATGACTTTGACATGGAATTTATATGCATATGTAACTTTTATATGTTAATAATATAAAAACAAATAGGAAAAAAATTTTTTAAAGACATATTTAGGAAGTTGTTGAAGAGTTCTTTGTGTGATGGGGGCTAAATGAACTAAATTCTAGAGTTTACAAAGCCCTTCCAAGATGACCACAGACCAAATACCACTTTATTCACAGAAGACTCCAAGGTGGAGAGGATCATGTTGTGCATTAGCAGAGAGGCTTTGGACCCTAAGGAGATTCCAGTGAAGACATTAAAGACTCTGCCTGCTGGTGAAAGGATCTGAATGAATACCACATTCGGTGCCAATTCCATCCACAAAATCCCAGCAAGGACAATATGAGGGCATGGAGCCAGGGGGTTTCGTTTTAATTAATTTCATGGGCTTATTGTCATGTTCAACAGTGAAAAACTCCCTTAGGTAGTCAATTTTGGCTTTTTTTGTTTGTTTGTTTTGTTTTGTTTCTGTTTGCAATTTTTGTTTTCCTTCCACGCTTATATTTCAGTTACTCTGTGCCGCAATGACCCCACACGGGTCACGCCATTTTTTCTCACTGTGCTCATGCTCCTTGGGGACCTGCCAGTGGTGCAGACACTGTTATTGCAGACCACAATTCATGGGCCACTGCTCATGGCTCCTTCTTGTTTCTTTACAATCTTGTCACTTGGATGCAGAGGATTTATTCCCTCTGAAATTATCCACAGAGTTCCTAATAATTTCCTTGTGAGAATTACCAGACTCATCTCAGGATTCTTTCCTCAGTTCCCTTTCAGAGGCAACAACTAGTCTGGGTCTCCTAAGCTTTGATAGTTTACATTTTGCTATATTATCTATTTTCCTTGTTCTTTCTGTGGTGTCTTTTTTCCTACTTACAGCAATTGCTTTCCTAGTAACTGATAACATTGAGGATGTTTCAGATATTTTTGGTTAATTTGTTTTAGGTTTGTGATAGTTCAGCATTTTGCTCTTGTTTTACTTGAACTTCTTTTCACTTATATTATATATATTTAATTGAATTATAACATACATTTTTATGTAGATATATACACACATGAGGCATTTTAAATTTTCTTTTCTAAAAGCTATTGCTCTTATTGTCAGGAAATAATAACCTTGAAATATCACTAAGCCAACACTGACACAAAAACTAAAAAGTGACTTGAGTTTTCTCAAGTTTTCAAAACCCTTATTCTGCTCATCTCTTAAATATAAGTTATTATCCATTTAATTAATCACACTATATTGGACAAAATATTTATCAAAAGCAGGGCTTTAAAAGTCCTTTTCTTCTCAGGAGGCTGAATTACTAGTCCTTCTGTGGATTGTGAATATAAGTGCACCAGGGATCCCCAGAAAGACAGTGGCAACCATGAATGAGAAGCCTGATGCACATTTCCTCATAAGGCTTGAAATAAAAACACACCTCTCTTCAAAATACTCTCTGCAGCATTACCTGTGAAGGGAACTGATGGGTCACAGTTTAGAATTTACATCATTAAATCTTGTAAGAGACATTAATGGTCAGAAGGAGAAAACTGATATTTCAGTCTTCAGGTGTATTTGTTCTTCTCTATGTTAGCTTGAATTCTAACATGGATCTGCATTGGTGTTTTTAAATCAAATTACAAAAAACTAAGTTCACCAAGGTCTAGTGACAGCACACAAAGTTATTAGTATTATCAAGTTTCTTTATATTCTTATTCCTTTATATTATCATTTACTATTTAAGCATGTTTATATCATATAAAATTGCATATGATGTTTGAATCTTTAAATGCAGTGTACAAATTTACGTCAGAGATTTCATTCTCCCTGAGGGTATTTTGTATTCTCAGTCCATTTTGACTTTTAGCATAATTTTATCAGTTTCTCCTTTGACTAAAGAGAGGCTGCAACATATCAGCAGGTATGGACCATCTCACCATCTTCACGGAATTCCTACTCATGGATATCTCAAGGTCCTGGAAACTCCAAATCTTGCAGGGTTTAATGTGCATAGTGATCCATCTGGGGACCCTGCTGGAAATCTTCTGATTGTTACTGCCATTGGGAGAGACTCTGACTCCAATTCCCCATGTATTTCTTTATAGACATTTTATCCTTGTTAGATTTTGGTTACATCTCAGTAGCTGTTCCTAAATCTGTGATGAATTTTCTGACAGGCAGTAAATTAATTTTTCTCAAAGAATGTGACATTCAGACATTTCTATTTATCTTATTTGGATCTGCAGAGTAGATTTTTTTTTCCTTGTGGTGATGTACTATGACAAAAAAAAAAAAAAAAAAGCCTTATCAACCTGCTCTTCCCAGATAGCTACTTTTATTTTATTTATCATTTCTGGATTGTTTGCTTGTATGTGCCGCATAGCAAAAGAATCACCAATTCAAACACTGTTGGCAGTCATGTTCTACACTATGGTGCCCAGTCTCAAATCCCATCATTTTTTAGCCTGAGAACAGGGATATTAAGCATGCCCTAGATAGAATGGATACTAGATATATCTGGATACCAAGAGGAAGATATATTTTGTTTGATTTGAAATAACATTTAAATAATCAAAATGGAAAAAAGTGTATAAAATCATTATCTCTGCAATCATGTGAAGTTAAAATCTTGGTCAATTAGTTGTTTTGGTATAAAATGTGTGATATATAATTCGATTTACATAGATAACATTTGCACATAAATGTTGCTTAAATAAAATGAGTTATTATTCTGTACCCATGCTTTTTGGAATGTTTATTATTGTCCATTAAAAAAGTAGAAAGGTGGGGTTATCTTCCTATATCCATGCTGTTCTAAATGGACAGAAAAAGCCAAGAAAGTTGCATAACTTTTTCAGATTCACACTGATTTTTGTGACATAGCTGGGATGAAAACTAAGATTTAGAATACTGCAAATATATGCTCCAAATCCTTTTTTCACAATGTAATATAATTATTATGATTTAATGTTTAAGTAGATAAAAATATAACTAGCTAGCCAACCAGCCAGATGGATGGATAGATGATAGATAGATAGATAAATAGATAGATAGATAGATAAACTAGTACTCACAATCTTTATTTCAGTATACCTATGCATGATACCCTGAACATGAAATCTGTCATTCTTCTAGATAATGGCAAGAGAAATACTGACATCTATGAAGAGATCCATTTATATCATAACCACATACCACATTAAATCTATTTCAGACTTCCCATCTACCTTAGAGTAGGAGTTGCAGAGAGAAAGAAGTCAGTCAGCACTAATAACAGGGAGAAAGAAATCTGACTTGTAGCCATTCAAAAAAAATTAAAACAAGCAATGTTTAAAAATGAATATCATGGAAAACAAATAATTCTGACAAAGTTTAAATGCATAAAATTAATAAAAATCTAGATAAAGAACAAACATAGAAATAAGGTTGTTGAATTTAGACATTGATATTTCTGCTCATGAGATGAGAGATAACACACAATGGGTGAATTAAAGGGAATCTGAATGTCCAGTACAGTAGAACCTGCTGATGATGGCAGGTAGGACAAGAACACCCAGAGGTTACTCATGCTCCATGATTCCTACTGGAAAGGAAATAGAATTTGCTCTCAGTACCATTCAAAATTTCTTGTATAGTAATTGTCTACGTACTACTTAATTTATGTACAGTTATATGGTTTTATTCCAGGTTGGAGAAGAATTTACACTTAGGAAAATAAGCTTTTTGTATTTCCAATTAATAATTCAATATCAAACTGAACAAACTATGACAGTCAATTGGACAAAGCCCAAAGCAATATTCCTCCAGACACAATTGCTATATAAAGCTTAATTCATATTGAATGGGATATTAAATATATGTGTATATATGTGCTTCATTAGTTATGATAAATTTTGTTGTTAAATAAATCCCATTCTTTTTGTTGTTGTATCTTTTTTACCTGAAATGATGAGTGAAAGTTGCTTAACTATAACTACAATTTTTCTGGTCTAAAAACTGCATTGTTCCCACTGCACCCACCATATATTATTTGTCTATTCCCAAAGTCCATGAATAACTAAGAATCCAAATCCCGGTTTATTAAATGACATTTTTCAGTAGAGCATGAACATTATGCTTAGTCCATATCCTTGCCGAAAGACTGAATAACCTAGCGTTACAATTGTTGCCATTTTCATCCTAATAAAGCTTTGTGTTGTTTTGCCTCAATTTTTATGGATGACAGTTAATTTGAGCTTCTCCTAATTGATAGCCATTTTGGAATTATTTTTTGAATATTAAAAAATAAAATAATATTGGTATATCGTCATTGTGTTTCTAGACATGTCCTATGATTTGAGAATGTTTCTGTCAACATTTAATAGCGTGTGTTTATCCCTTGTGATTTTAGAGCTAGGGAAACCATCTCCTATTGCTCCACTCATCTATTAACTTTGCCCATGTGTCTTTCTTTGAAGAGGCAACTTTTATACTAACATCAAGGAATTCTTTAGCCTCTATAGTATAATTTTATATGTTGTTTAGGGTGGTTTTAAACACCTCAAGTTTTCAGTGATATATGGTTTTTTGGTTTTGGTTTTCTGTTAGCTCTTTATTATTGTCTTTCAAATTTGGGCTTTTAATCTGTCTGGAATCTACCATTTACAGCAGGAAATAACCCTCTGTGGTTCCAGTTTTCTTGTTAACCTACTTCTCTTTTGCTTTATTGCAGCTCTTGTATTAAGGTATAAATTAACTTGAATATATACTCTTATTTTTGATATTTTTATTCCTGTATCAGCACCAAATTGCATTGTTTATTAAGTATTTGGAATTATTAATATATTTTAAGTTAATGAACCTCCTTCAAAAGATAAGTGATCAAATATGTTGACCATTATGTTTCCATATTTGTTTTAGAATGAGAATTTTTCTGTTCCTCTCATATTTAACTGCATTTCGGATAGTCAATCTATTTAATATATAAATATTTTTGAGATGACATTCATTAAGCTCTTTTTGTCCTATCTGTAATGTGAAATATCATTTAGGAGTCATTTATGTTTTTTAGAGTATTATTTTCTCTTTTTCAGGACATTTTAAATATTTTATTTGCCCTAAATATCATGTAATCATATCATTTACCATAAATATATAATATAGATTAAATTGCACTATGTTAATATTAATTTTATTTCTATTTGCTATAGTGTAAATTACGTTGAAAATAATATAAACAAACTAAATTTCCTACAATTACTTGCAACAATTATGCCAAAATTACCAGCTTTATGGCTACTGATAGAGTCATTATCATTATTGCTATTGCTGTTTTTGTTATAGTTATTATTATGTTTACTATTGTTATTTCAAGGCTGATATGATTGAGTCCAGGACAATGATTGATTTGAAAATATAGCCCCACTTTCTCTATGAATGGTAGATGATATAATTTAAGGTTTTATCAAATAGCCTAGAGTTGCCACATAAGCTCTGATTTGAATTGTGTATTTGTTCTTTTCAGATACTGGATAATCCCAACAGTACCCCGAGTAGTCCAACTAAAACAGCATTAAGTTATTCAATTTTCTTATCAGATTTATATTTAGAACTGAAGTAATATGTATTAATTGCAAAAAATGAAGAAAACAATAGGGATTTTAATGGATCTTTGGACTAAAGATTTCCAATTAAAGAATAATAATTGTAAGTTCCATATATTTATCCTTTCCTTTTTTTAGTTCCATTTCCTTCTAACACCTGTACAAATTCAATCTCAGTTTGGTGCTAATAGAAAAACTCTATTCATTCTCCTTTGAAATTTCAAATCCAACTTTGCCAAATTTTACTCTGTTGTATGAATATCACATTTTACTGACCATTCATCAGCTGATGGCTTTTTTCCCCATACTTTTCAGCTGCCATACATAATGCTGCTATAAAAATGATGTGCAAGTCTTTGTATGGATACATATTTTCATTTGTCTTTGGTATGTATCAAGAAGTAGATTACTGAATGAAACTGTAACCCCAAGTTTGAATAGACTTTAAATATGAAACAATTGCAAGAGACAAGACAGACACTATGTATTAATAAAAAGGGTAATTTATCAAGAAGAAAGAACAATCATAAACATTTATGTATTTAACTAGGGCACCTCAAAACACATGAGGCAAACACTGGAAAAACTAAGTGGAGAAATAGATGCCTCTAAAATTATAGTGGGGGAATTTAATACACCATTATCACCATTAGATAGAACATCTCAACAGAGAATCAATAAAGAAACACAGACTTTGAATAATATTTTAGAGGATCTGGACCTAACAGTCATGTACAGAATATTACACCCATATACAATGGGATAAACATTCTTCTCCAGTGCACCTGGATCATTCTCCGGGACAGACCACATGCTAGGCCACAGAACACTTCAATGAATTTAAAAATGTTGAAACTCTGCAAAGTAATTGCTCTGACCACAATGGAATGCAGATGGAAATCAGTAAGGGCCAGAGAAATAGATTAGACACAAAGACACTGAAGTTAAACAACACACTCGTAGACAAACAGAGGGTTAAGAATGAAATCTCAAAAGAAATCAATAACTTGAAATGTATGAAAATGACAACACAACATATCAAAACCTATGTGATGCAGCAAATCTGTACTGAGAGAGAAATTGATAGCCATAAATGCCTATATTAAGAAAGAAGAAAGAGCTAAATTAAAGACTTAACTGCACACCTGGAATAATTAGAAAGAGAACAACAAACTAATCCCAAAGGAAGTAGGAAGAAAGAAGTAACAAAGATTAGAGCAGAAGTAAATGAACTTGAAAATAAGAAAGCACTAGAAAAAATAAAAACAATGAAAAGCCAGTGCTTTGAGAAGATTAATAAAATTGACAAACCCTTAGCTAGACTAACAGAGAAAAAAAGAGAGAAGATGCAAATACATAAAATAAGAAATGAGGAAGGGGATATCACAATTGATCCCACAGAAATAAAGGGTATCAAAAGAGGATATTTGAAAAATTACATGCCAACAAGATGGATAATTTAGAGTAAATGGACAAATTTCTAGAAACACACAAGTGACCTACGTTGATGAAGAAGAAGAAATTGATGAACTCTACAGACCACAGGTAACAAAATTGAATCAGCCTTGGTGGAAAGATGGCAGCAGAGTGAGGAGCTTCTGGAGTCAGCTCATGCTGCAGGGCAGTAGGTAATCACCCAGAGCTACCTAGAGCACCTCTTTGGGGGCCCCAAGAGACCAGAAGAGTATCCTACAACAACCTTGAAAGTATGGAAAGAGGAGACTGCCCATCTGCAGAGAGGATTCTTGAGTGAGTAGAGCCCTCAATGCCACAGAGGTTGGTGCCTGCAGTGCAAGCCGCCTCAGGAGCTATTCCATGACTGGAGTTGGAAGCTCCATTTCCTCTAAAAATGGTGTAGGAAGACAAGGTGTGGCACCTATTTCAGCTACTGATTGGTGAATTCAGCAGGCTAAAGTATAATCCTAGGAACAACTAAACTTTGAGCGTGTCCAGGTCAGAAGGAGGCCGGTAAGCCAACATTTTGACTCTGCCCCTGGCCTGTGGGGAAGCAGGGCTAATTGAAAATCACAGTACTGGTAAGAACCAGCTTCTTTCCACCCAGGTCAGATTTCAGGTCTAGCCTAAGCCCCAGCCCCACCTCTGGCAGGGAGGAAGCTTGTGAGACCTGCACAGTCTCTCTGGGAAATTGGAAGCCATGCCACAGAGGCTGCTGCCCAAACTACTTTAGCGGTGCAAGCCACCTCAGGAGCTATTCTGTGGATGGAGTTAGAAGCTCCTTTACCCATAAATGGTGGAGGAAAAGACAGCTGTCGACTGACATCAGCTAATGGTTAGTGGACTAGGCTTGCTAAAGCATAATCTTAGAATCAGCTAAGGTTTGAACCTGTCCAAGTTGGAAAGGGTCCAGTAGCTGCCATTTTGACTCTGCCCCCAGCATGAGGGGAAGCCTGGCTAACTGAAAATGCAGTGAAGTTAGGAACTGTCTTCTTTCCACCAAGATCGGACTGCAGCCCTAAGCTAAGCTCTAGCCCTGCATCCAGCAGAGAGGAAGCTGTGGGGACTTACACCAGGCTTTCTAGGCAACTGCAAATGTTCTATGCTGGCACAGACTAAAAATAGTCAGTCACCTAGGGCTGCATGCTTGCACCTCCAATAGGATAGAAGAGGTGCTTGGTATCCTCAGCCTGTCCGAGCAACAGCAGGAGTTTTCAGCCCATACAAACTGGTTTGTTGAGTGCCTTCAAGTCCATCTCTACCTCTGCCCCCCCAAAGGGTAGGAGGGGTCTGATGTTCCCTCAGCCTCTCAGGGCAACTGCAGGGACATTTCACCTGTACAAACCTGACTGTTGGACACCTGTGGCTCCAGCCCCATGCCCAATATGAAAAGAGAAAGACTGTGTTTCCCCAGCCTCTTTGGCTAACTGCAGCTGCTTTTAGCCCACACAGCCTGGACTGGTGAGTACTTGTGGATCCACCCTCAACACCCAATAAGAAAGGAGGGAGCTGGTGTTTTCACAGCCTTTCTGGGCAATGGCAGACTTTCAGCCTGCATGGACAGGACTACTGGATGCCTATGGATACACCCGCATGCCCAATAGGATAGCAGGTGTGTATCCACAGCCTCTCTGGACAATGGCAGGTACTTTTGGCCTACAGGGTCTGAAGTGTTAGGTGCCTGTGGATCCAACTCCATACCTTAATAACATAGGAGGGGGCTGGTGTTGCCTCAGCCTCTCCAGGCAATGGCAAGTATTCTCATCCTAAAGGGACTGAACTGTTGGGTGCCCATAGAACCACCCACACCACCTAATAGGATAGGAGAGGGCTGGTGCTTCCTCAGCCATCTGGCCAATGGTAGGTAATTTCAGCCTATAGGAACTGAACTGTTGGGCATTGGTGGTTCCATTTCTACCCCTAAAGGGACAGTACCCCCTCAGCTTCTCAGGGCAACTGCAGGCATATTTACCCCACACAGATTAGATTGTTGGGCACTCCTGAGGGTCAATTCCCACCTGGCAGGGAAGGGGTGTGGTACTACATCAGTTTACCTGAGTAACTGGGGTCATTTTGGACCCACACAGCACAGATTGCTGCCCACAACTATAGCTCCATCCCCATCCAAGTTAGGGGAGGACAGGGTGTGAAGCTTTATCAGTCTCTTTGGGCAACTACAGACAGTCTTGTCCTACCCAACTTAGATTATTATAAATGGCTGCATATCTGTCCCTACCCCTGACAGAAGAGAAAGTTAGGAGATGCTTCATCAATTCCTGGGGCAATGTGGGTAGCTTCAGCCTCCATTTCTTACAGCATGAAATACATCCATGGCTCCTACTACACAAACAGCAAGGAAAAAACACAAAAAAGCCCTAAACTAAAGGGAGAAACTGAACCCAGAATACATACATCTATTGTGGGAACATGGCCAACGGATTAGACATATAAATCCTAGCTCTCACTAAAGCAGCAAAGAAAAAGCCAGTGGCTGCTGAGGGGACCTGATTTGGGGCACAGCCAACCAGGACACTGCTTACCAACTCCCAGAAAAGTGAGGGTCAAGGACATGAAGAAGCCAAAACAAGAATGTAGGCAGATCTCTCTCATGTAAAAATGGCTAAGTGGAAGCAAGATCCTGCCCAAGTGAGCTGTTTTGGGAACCCACATAGTAGGAAGCTTCAGGGCTTAATCTGGAGGGAGCTGGATGAAGAGAAAAATTCCTCAAGAATAGCAATGAAATAGACAACAGCAACGAAGTAGAATAAGAACAAAGTGTCAAAAAGAAAAGAACACACACAAAAGCAGCAATTAACTAAAGCCCTAGAGTAAAGAGAGAAGCTAATCAACTGAATAAACCCATCACGATAAAAAGATGACCAGAGGGCAACAAATAAATACAAAGCATACTAAGAAACAAGAAGACATTACCCAGTCCAATGAACAAACTAAATACAAAGAAGAGGTGCAGATATTGAAGAATTAATCAAAGCTGTCCAAACAAATATTATGGACCAACTTAATGAAGTGAAATAAGAGATTAAGGATATTAAGAAGATATTGGGAGTACATACTGAAGAAATTGTAAACATACATAAAAATATAACAGATATGATGGTGATGAATGGCACAATTGAAGAAATCAAAAAGAAACTTGAAGGACATAAGAGTAGATTTGAACAGGCAGAGGAAAAAATTAGTGGTGTGGAAGACAGTACATCTGAAATCAAAGAGATAGTAGGACAGATAGATATAAGATAGAAAAAATCCAGTAGGGACTTGTGGATTTGAATGACAACACAAAATGCACAAACATAGACATTATAGGCATCCCACAGGGAAAAGAGAAGCAAAAGGGGACAGAAGGAGTGTTGGAGGAAATAATGGTTGAAAACTTCCCAACCCTAATGAGGGAGATGGATGTACATGTCCAAGAAGCACAGTGCACCCCAAACAGTATAAATCCCAACAGACCTACTACAAGACATATACTTGTCAAATGGTCCAATGCTCAAGACAAAGAGAAAATACTAAAAGCAGCAAGAGAAATGAGAACCATCACATACAAGGGAAGCTCAATAAGGTTAAGTGCTGATTTCTCATCTGAAACCATGGAGGCAAGAAGGCAGTGCTATGATATAGTTAAGGTACAAAAAGAAAAAAACATCCAGCCAAGAATTCTCCATTCTGCAAAGCTGGCATTCAAAAATGATGGAAGTTCAAAGTATTCACAGATAAACAGAAATTAAGAGTTTATGCCAATAAGATACCTGCCATTCAAGAAATACTAAAGGAAGTTTTGCAGGTTGAATGGAAAAAACAGGAGAGAGAGAGTTTGAGGAGAGTATAAGAAAAAGTAAAAACACAAAAAGAGAAATAAAAACAACATATAACATAAATCAACCCAAAGAAAATATGTCTAATGTAAGTAATTCCTTGAGAATAATAAAAATGATTGTTAAGGATTAAACTCAAGTCAGGAGACACAGAGTGGCAGAATGGATAAGGATATATGACCTATCTATATGTTGTCTATAAGACATCCACCTTAGATCCAGGGATTCAAGAGGCTGAAAGCGAATGGCTGGAAAATAATCTTACAAGCAAACAATAACCAAAAAAGGGTGGGAGTAGCTACATTAATATCAGACAAAATAGACTTTAAATGCAAAACTATTGTAAGTGACAAAGACGGACACTATAAATTAGTGAAAGGGGTAATCTTTCAAGAAAAAAGAACAATCATAAACATTTATGCACCTAACAGGGGCACCTCAAAAGACATGAGGCAAACACTGGAAAACCTAAATGGAGAAATAGAGGCCTCTATTTATAGTGGGGGACTTTAAAACATCATTATCACCATTAGACAGAACATCTCACCAGAGAACCAATAAAGAAACAAAGATGATGATTAATACATTAGAGTGTCTGGATCTAATAGACATATACAGAACACTACCCAAATACATCAGGATATACATTCTTCTCGAGTGCACATGAATCATACTCCAAGATAGACTATATGCTAGGCCACAGAAAAAATCACAATGAATTCAGAAATATTGAGATTATGCCAAGAAATTTCCATGACCACAATGGAATGAAATTGGAAATCAGTAAGGGCCAGAGAACCAGATTAGGCACAAAGATATGGAAGTTAAACAAAACACTCTTAGACAAACAATGGGTCAAGATGGAAATCTCAAAAGATATCAGTAACTACCTTGAAATGAATGAAATTGACAACACAACGTATCAAAATCTATAGGATGCACCAAAAGCTGTACTGAGAGGAAAATTCATAGCCATAAATACTTATATCAGAAAAGAAGAAAGAGCTAAAATCTAAGTCATAACTGCACACCTGGAAGAATTAGAAAAAGAATGACAAACTAACCCCAAAGTAAGTAGAAAACAGGAAATAAAAATGATTGGAGCAGAAATAAATGAAATAGAAAATAAGAAAGCACTAAAAAATAAACATAGCCAAAAGCTAGTTCTTCAAGAAGATAAAAAAAATTGGCAAACCCTTAGCCAGACTAACAAAGAAAAAAAGAAAGAAGATGCAAATACATAAAATAAGAAATGAGGAAAGGAATATCATCATTGACTCACAGAAATAAGCAGTATCATAAGAGGATACTTTGAAAAATTATATGCCAACAAGGAGCAAAATTTAGAACAAATGGACAAATTTCTAGAAACTCACAAGCAACCTACAGTGATGAAAGAAGAAATTGATGAACTCAACAGAATAATTAGGCTCAGTCATCAAAAACCACCCAACTGGGAAAAGCCCAGGTCCAGATGGCTTCACAGGTGAATTCTACCAAACATTCCAGAAAGATCTAACACCAATCCTGCTTAAACTCTTCCAAAAACTAGAAGTAGAAGTAATATTGCCTAACTCATGGTGCCAACATTACCCTAATACCAAAGCCAAGCAAAAATGCCATAATAAAGGAAAATTACAGACCAATCTCTCTAATGAAACTATATGCTAAAATCCTCAAGAAAATACTTGCACATTGTATTCAACAACACATCAAATGAATTATACACCATGACCAAGTGGGTTTCATCCCGAGTATGCAAGGATGATTCAACATAAGAAAATCAATGTAATACACAACATAAACAGATTGAAAGAAAAAAAATCACATGATCATTTCTACAGAGGCAGAATAAGATTTCCACAAAATACAGTACCCTTTCCTCGTAAAAACACTGCAAAAGGTAGGAATATAAGGAAACTTTCTGAACATGATAAAGTGTATATATGAAAAACCCATAGCCAATATCATCTTTAATGGTGAAATCCTTAAATGTTTTCCTCTAAGATCAGGACCAGACAAGGCTGCCCACTATCACCACTCCTATTTAACAGTGTCTTTGAAGTGCTTGCTCAAGCGCTGAGACAAGAAAAAGATGTAAAAGGCATCCAAATTGAAAAGGAAAAAGCAAAAATCTCACTGTTTGCATGTCATAAAATGACATGATCCTATACATAGAAAGCTCTAATAAATCTACAACAAAGCTTCTAGAACTTTTAAATGAGTTCAGTAAAGTCACAGGCTATAAGATCAATGATCAAAATCAGTAGCATTTCTGTATACCAATAACAAGCAATCTGAGGAGGAAATCAAGAAAAAAATACCATTTACAAGAGCAACTAAAAGAATCAAATACCTAGGAATAAATTTAACTAAAGATGTAAAGGAATTATATCCAGAAAACTTCACAACACTGTTAAAGGAAATCAAAGAATATTGATTTCCAAATAAATGGAAGAATATTCCCTGTTCATGGACAGGAAGACTAAACATCACTAAGATGTCTATATTACCCAAATCTACAGATTTAATGCAATAACAGTAAAAATCAATACAGCATTTTTTACTGAATTGGAAAAACTACCTACAAAATTTATTTGGAAGATAAGGGGCCCTGAATACCTAAAGACATATTGAAAAAAAAATTGAATTGGAGGAATCACACTAACTATAAAACATACTACAAAGAAACAATGGTCAAAACTGCATAGTAATGGCACAAGGATAAACATACCAACCAATGGAACCAAATTGAGAGTTCTGATATAGTTCCTCACATGTACAGTCATCTGATATTTGACAAGGTCACCAAGTCCTCTCAACTGGGAGAGAATGGCTTTTCCAGAAAATAGTGGTTGGAGAACTGTATATCCATATACAAAAGAATGAGAGAGGAACACAATCTCACACTTTATATAAAAATGAACTCAAGATGGATCAAAGATCTAAATATAAGAGCCAAGACCATAAAGACCTTGGAAAATAATGTACAGAAATATCTACAGGGCCCTGTAATAGGAAATGCTTTCATGAACTTCACACCCAAAGCACAAGTGGTGAAAGATAAAATAGATAAATGGGATCTCCACAAAATTAAAAACTTTTGCCCCTCAAAGGAGATTATTAAGACAGTAAAAGGGCAGCCTAATCAATGGAAGAAAATATTTGGCAATGATTTATCTGATAGGAGCCTAATATCCAGCATATATAAATAAATCCTACACCTCAAAAATAAAAAGACAAACAACAAATATAAAAAATGGGCAAGTGACCTGAAAAGACACTTCTCCAAGGAGGAAATATAAATGGCTAAAAATCACAGAAAAGGTGCTCAACATCTCTAGTTATTAGGGAAATGCAAATCAAAACTACAGTGAGATACCATCTTACACCATTAGATGGTCATCAATTAAAAAAACAGAGGAATCTAAGTGTTGAGGGGGATGTGGAAGAATGGTATCCCTCATCCACTGCTGGTGGGAATGCAGAATGGTCCAGCTGTTGTGGAGGACAGTTTGGTAGTTCCTCAAAAAATTAACCTAGAACTGCCTTATGATCCAGGAAGTCCACTGCTAGGTATATAAGCAGAGGAATTGAAAGCAAATACATGAAAAGATATATGCACACCAATGTTCATAGTGGCATTATTCACTATTGCCAAAAGTTGGAACCAACCCAAATGCCCAACAACAGATGAATGGATAAACAAAATGTGGTACATACATATAATGGAATATTACTTATGTATAATAAGGAATACAGTGCTAACACATGGGATAACATGGATGAATCTTGAGGACCTTATGTTGAGTGAAGCAAGCCAGGCTTTGAAGGATGAACAGTACATGAACTCACTGATTTGGATTAAGGAAATTGAGCAGAATTAGAGAGCTATTTTCTGGAAGATAAATTACAGGAAATAGAAAGGGAGAAGAGAGTTTTGAGCCAACACCCACATGGACATAATCTATGGTGAGGTGAAAGTGTGTAGTTGTGCATTTAAGGGGTACGACTGGAGGGTAGGGATATTATTGGTTTGGGCACTGCAGGTTTGACAGATGGGTAGATTGGGGATGGTGGGTTGGAAGGTGCAGAGAATTGGGGGGAGGGTTTGTGGAAGGACATGCTGAACACTGGAGATTAGTGGGTATATGGTTGAAAGTACAAAGTTTGAAATGCTCTTATGGTAATATGACAAGGAAGGTTTACTGGAACGGATACTTGTTTAGGGTGTAGGATGGGGGAGCATTTAGGACATGGCACACCTGTAGAAAGCTTCCAGGGAGATTGTGAGTGATCATTTTGTAATAATGTGTTGTATCAGTGGGTGGAGACCCACATAATGAGCAGAAAGGAGTTGAAATCCCATCCTGGGGGAGACCAATTTATTCACAACAGAGAGGTAGGAGTCTCTCGAGAGGTGGTTCCTAATAGGGGAGGACAAACCAGTGTGTCAAGACCTCAGTGTTGTTGCAAGTAACTATGAATCTTTCCATCCAAGGAGTGAAGCCAGGGGTTCGCCATGGGCCCTGAGGGGAGGGGGTGGGAGCAATAGAATAGATCAAACAGGGGGTATTTAGTGGGCAAAGTAAGTGTTCTACATGATCTTGCAGTGATGGATACAGGCCATGTTAAATATCATCAAAACTTATAAAAGTGCATGGTCTAAAATGTCAACCATAATGTAAACAATTGACCATGGTTAGTACATATGTTTCAGTATTTGTATAACAGTTATAACACAGGTACTATATACATATAAAAAGATTTAATATGGGAAGACAGAAAAGGGGAGGATGTTGGGTATATGACAGTCCCATGTAATCTGTATGACTTTACTGTGACTTAACTTCTTTAAGAACAAAATGAAAATAAGTAAGACACTAGGGAATAAATGGAAGAAAATGCCACTGTGCATACAGGACACAAGATATTATAATGATGAAAGGCAAAATGTCAAAATTTTTTAAAAATATTTTTATTATTTTTTAATATCCTTATCTTTTAATTTAATTTAATTTTTAGATTTTTAAACTTTTTATGTATTTTATTTCTTATATTTAAAACTATCATTATTATTTCATTTTCCTAGTAATTGTATTTGGCTATTATAAGGGCTTTATTTTTGAGGAAGCTTTAGAACACAGAAGGGTTACAACTGGGGTAGGGGAGGATCATTGGTGTGGGGTGTCAATGATGGGGGATATAGGAGGAAGTTCAGCTGGGCATATATATAAGGTATATAAATATGTTCAAATATTCACAGGGCATTGTCAAAGTGGGTGGAGACTCGCATAATAACCGAGATAATATTGAATTCCCATCCTGGAGCACTCTGCCACATTATCTAATGGAGCAGCAACAGTCCCCTAAGTTTAGGGGCAATGACTGGTGAAGGAGGATGATCCATTGATGGACCCTTGATATTGATGACTATGCTTAGGAGCCTTTGCTCTTGAAATTGAAACTTATCCTAGTGTTGTGGGGTGCCTAAGAGTTCCCTCTTAAAAGTATCCTTTTTGCTGAAAGGTGGCCTCTCTCTAAGCCAAACTCAGATATAAATGCATTACCTTCCCCCATCATGGGACATGACTTCCAGGGATGAGCATCCCTGGCACCAAGGGATTACTACCAAGCACAAATTAGAAATGCAACTGGAAAAAGATCTTGAATAAAAGTGGGAAAAGGAAAGACAAAAGAGTTTGTATGGCTAGGAAACTTCAATGTAGTCGGGAGATCCCAGCAGGATCTCATAGACGGCCAAAGTGGATACTATCTATATATTGGGGCTCCTGAGAGCTCTGGTTACACCCAGGTCCTATGGTCAGGCAGATAACTCTGGAGTTTGGTGCCCTGCCAGTGGTCCCAACTTTGGTGTTTTTGCTCCTGAGAGTGACAGAGCTAGACTCAATTATGGCTTCCCTACACATGGCTCATCTGTCCCTTCTATTTAAACCTATACTTGGTGCTGGAGTTTGTAAGTGTACGTCCAAGAGACTGGAGTCTTTGGGCTGTCCATGGGCCAGCTGGGCCCAGAACCTCAGCAGAGTTGCTACAACTGCTCTGCAGTTCATTGGACTGACCCAGGACAACTAACAAGGAGGTAAGTATTGACAACCACTATACCAAGAAATGAGAATGCCAACAACTGCAAGCAAGGGTCACATCCATCAGCAGAATGGGACCAAAACCTCCTTTCAATTAGAGGTGGAGTGGACATCACCATCCCAGAATCCTAAGGATTGGAGAATGAACTATGGACAAGAGAAAACTTACTGGTATTCTACTATAGACATATTGTGATTCTAGCATTGGAAGAAATTACATTGATGTGGAGGCAGTGACTACTGGAGGCTCTGGGGCGAGGGAGAAGGAAAACCAGTTGTAATATGGCGGCTTTTTTGGTACTTGGGAATCATCATGAATGACAATGCAATGACAGATATAGGCCATTTTGTATCATCACATAACATGCAGAACTGTGTGTTAGAGAGTGTAGACTACAGTGTGAACTATGGTCCATGCTCAATGACAAAGTTCCAGAAGGCATTTATCAGTTGCAATGAATGTGCCACACTAATGAAGGATGTTTCTGTGGGAGGGTTGGAGAGTTTGGGGAGTGGGGCATATGAGAACCCCTATATTTTTTGTGTGTAACATTTATGTAATCTAAGCATCTTTTAAAAAATAAAAAAATATTATTAAAAATAAAATAAAATAAAATTGATTGGGCACTCAGAGATGGGCAATTATGAAAAAAAAAAAGTATGAATCTGCTGAATAAAGGGCAGATAATTTTAATATTACCTGATGTCTATAAAACAAATTATAGAGGAAAAAAATGCATGCTTGAAGTCTGCATCAAGCTCAGTCCTTTTTTTTTATTCTATTAGAGAAGGTTTTCTTTTTTTAATGTGGTATATTATGAATATATTCAGTTTAATATAAACTAATTTTCACATCTTTAAATACTCAATGGAACATAAATGCATATTTTCAAGTTGACCTCATGCATTCAATAATACATGAACATATTAATAATCTGATATTTTACATGTCTAATTCAAATTATTTCACTCTTAAAGAGTTGTTTTTAATTTTTCATTTTTAATTAAATCAATTTTATTGACACATATTAATAAAGCATAAATCCATCCAAAGTGTAAAATCAATGGTATTCAGTATAATCACATATTTGTGCATTCATCACTTCAATCATTCTTCGAGCACATTCATTTTTCCAATAATAATAATAAAACAAACAAAACTCATCACCTCTAAATCTCTTTGATTCCCCTGCCCTACATAGCTGCTATTCTTTTTCCTATGCAGAAGTAAGAAGAAATGAAGTCATGAACCATATGACAACATTGATGACATCATGGATGAATGTGGAGGATATTATGTTGAGTGAAGCAAGCCAGACACAAAAAGAAAATATTGAACAATTGCACTATCATGAACTAAATACATTTTATAAACTCATGGAGTTAATAATTAGAATTTAGGTCACCAGAAAATAAGAAGGTATGGAATGAAAAGCTGAGGATCAAACTGTGAAGAATTGGTAAAAAGCTTGTTTGTAAATCTTTGGAAATGAATAGAAATGGTGAAAGCATATCATGGCATTTGTAATTAACAGAGCTATTATATGTGTATGACAGTGGTCAAAAGGGAAAGTCTAAAGTAGATTTCCTTCTAGGAATATACCGGACCTTTTATTATTTGTACTTAATATAGTAATTGTACTTTTTGATATGTTTAGATTCAATTATATTATATTGTTATTTTTCCTTTTTATTTATTTTGCTTTGTTTGCTAATTTTTGCCTCTCATTTTAATTAATTAACCATATATTTCTTCTCCATTACCTCGTTAGTTGGATGTCTTTGTTTTACTGATTTTTTTTTTCTTTGGAGTATTGTATACAAAAGTTCATTTGATTAAAAAAAAAAACAATTAGACAATTTTTAGGTGTACATAAAAATCGTGTGAAACATACTGTATTCACATATATCCCCCACATTTATCAACACTTTGCATTAGCATGGTTCTTTGGTTACAAGTGATGAAAAAATATTGCAATTGTACTATTAAGTATAGTCCCTGGTTTATATTAGGATGTATTTTCCCATATACTACCCTATTATTAACACCTTGCATTAGTGTGGTATATTTGTCATATTCATCTAAATCATTTTCAAAATTGTGCTACTAACTATAGTCCATCATTTACAATAGAGTTCACTGTGCTGTACAGCCCTATGTTTTATCTTTTAATTTTTATTCTACTAACATATGTATTACATGAAATTTCCCCTTTTATCCACATTCACATATATAATTCAGTGTTAATTAAACTCAATTCTGTGCTATCATCATCACCATCTATTTCTCAAACTTTAGAATCTACCTAAATAGAAATTCTATACAAAATAAGCATTAACTCTCCATTCCCTAATCCCAGCACAACCCTTTGTAAACTATATTCTAAATTCTTTCTCTATGATCTTGCTTATTCTAATTACTTCATATCAGTGAGCTCATAATTTGTCCTTTTGTGTCTGGCTTATTTCACACACTATAATAACTTTAAGGTTCATCCATGTTGCATGAACCAGAACTTGATTCCTTTTGAATGTTGAAAAATGGCCACTGGATGTACAGCCTATATATTGTTTAACCATTTGGCAGTTGATGGTCACTTGGTTTGTTTCCATCTTTGTCAGTTGTGAGATGTGCCAGCATCCGTTCAAGTTCCTGCTTTCAATTCTTCTGGGTATATATCTAGTAGAAGGATTGCTGGGTCATATGGTAATTCTATACTTACCTTTCTGAGTAATCGCAAAACTATCTCCCATAGCAGCTGTACAATTTTACATTCCCATCAGCAATAAATGAGTGTTCCTATTTCTTCACATCTTGTCCAAGTCTTCTAATGTTCTGTTTTTTTTTTATTAATTCTAACCATTCTGGTGGGAGTGAAATTGCATCTCATTATGGTTTTGACTTGTATTTCCCTAATAGCTAATGATGTTGAGCATCTTTTCATGTGCATTTTTGTCATTTATGTATCCTCTTTGGAGAAATGTCTGTTCAAGTCTTTCATTGATTTTTAATTGGGTTGTCCTTTTATTGTTGAGTTGTAAGATTTCTTTATATTTTCTGGATATTAAGCCCTTATCAGATATGTGGTTCCAAATGTTTTCTGTCATTGAGTAAGCTGTCTTTCACTTTTGTGATAAGGTCTTTTGACATACAAAATATGTAATTTTGATGAGGTCCCATTCATTTATTGTTGTTGTTGTTGCTTGTGCTTTAGGTGTAAAGTTTAAGAAACCATTGTCTAACAAAAAATGGAGATGTTTCCCCACATTTTCCTCTTGGAATTTAATAGCCCTGCTTTTATATTTATGTCTTTTATCCATTATGAGTTACATTTTGTTTATGATCTTCCTACATTCTTTTGTTAAAATGACTATTTATTTCCCAAATGAGCAGACTGGGCAGCCTCATGAAAAATAAATTGGCCTTATAAATGAGGGTCTATGTATGAACTCTCCATTTGATTCCATTGGTCTATATGTCTATGCTTATGCCAGGATCATGCTGTTTTTACTACTGTAGCATTGTAAAAGTTTTAAAGTCAGGAAGTATGAGTCCTCCAACTGCTTTCTCAGGATGGTTTGGCTATTCAGGGCCCCTTACTCTTCCAAATAATTTTGATAATTGGCTTTACCTTTTCTGCTAAATAGACA
Organism: Cabassous unicinctus; assembly: GCA_029593785.1. Lineage (NCBI taxonomy): Eukaryota > Metazoa > Chordata > Mammalia > Cingulata > Chlamyphoridae > Cabassous > Cabassous unicinctus. The sequence continues at coordinate 3,750 of JAQZBX010002734.1, read as the reverse complement.
GTTGGAATTTTGAGTTGACTGCATTGAATTTGTAAGTCAATTTGGGTACTGGCATCTTAATGATATTTAGGCTTTCTATACATGAATGTGGAATGCCCTTCCATTTATTTGGGTCTTCTGTAATTTCTTTGAGCAATGCTTTACAGTTTTTTGTGTATGGATCCCTTACATCCTTGGATAAATTTAGTCCTAGATATGTGATTCTTTTAATTGCTATTGTAAGTGGATTTTTCTTGATTTCTTGTTCAGATTGCTTGTTATTAGTGTACAGAAACACTACTGAGTTCTTTGTGCTGATCTTGTGTCATGCCATATTGTTGAACTACTTTATTAGCCCAAGTAGCATTTTATGGTAGATATTTCAAAACTTTCTTTATATAGGATCATGTCATCTGCAAATAGTGAAAGTATTACTTCTTCCTTTCAATGTGGAGGAATTTTATTTCTTTCAAATTTGGATAATTTTATTTCTTTTTCCTGCCTAATATCTCTGGCTAGAACTTCCAGTACATTATTAAGTAACAGGGGTGACATTATCCATCTTTGTCTTATGAATGATCTTAGAGAGAAAGCTTTCAGCCTTTCAACATTGAGTATGATGGTGGCTGAGGATTTTAAATATATGCCCCTTATAATGTGGAGGAAGTTTCCTTCTATTCCTATTTTTCAAAGTATTTTAATCCAGAAAGGATGCTGGATTTTTTTCAAATGCCTTTTTTGCATCAACAGAGATGATCACTTGTTTTTTTACATTCAATTTATTAATGTGATGTATTCCACTGATTGATTTTCTTGTGTTGAAACACCTGTGCATATCTGGGATAAAACCCAATTGATCATGGTGTATAATTCTTTTCATGCACTATTGGATTCAATTTGTAAGTATTTTGTTGAGGATTTTTAGATCTATATTCATTAGAGAGTTTGGTCTGTACTTTTATCTTCTTGTAGTATCTTTATCTGATTTTGGTTTTAAAGTGATGTTGGCTTAATATAATATGTTAGGTAGTATTCCCTTCTTTTAACTGTTTGTAAGAGTTTGAGCAGGATTGGAATCAATTCTTCTTGAAATGATTGATAGACTTCACCTGTGAATTCATATGGTCCTGGGCTTTTTTTGTGATATTTTTGATGACTAATTCAATCTCATTACTTATGAATGATTTGTTGAGTTCTTCTATTTCTTCTCAGGTGAGTGCAGGTAGTTTTTGTGTTTCTAGGAAGTTGTGCATTTTACCTCAGTTGTATAATTTGTTGGCATACAGTTGTTCATAGTATCTTCTTATCATATTACTTATATCTGTGGGAAAATAAGGTGTCCCAAAATACATGAGACAAACACTGGCAAAAATGAAGGAAGACCTCGATGTCTCTATAGTAAAAGTTGGAGTTTTCAATACACAATTTCATCGTAGAATAAAACATCTAGGCAAAGAATGACTAACAAATCAGAGATCTTGAATAATATGATAAATGAATTATGTCTAACAGACATAAACAGAACATTACGTGACAAACAGCAGGAAATGCATTCTTCTCAAGTGCTCATGAATCTTTTTCCAGGAGAGACCATACTGAGTAACAGATAAGGTTTCAATAAATTTTAAAAGATTGGAATTATACAAAGCACTTTCATTGATAATAATGGAATGAAGCTGAATATCAAAAATAGGCAAAGAACTGGAAAATTCACAAATATGTGGAAATTAAAGAACACATTCTTAAAAAAAAATTTTTTTTATTGTGGGTAAAAATCAAATTTTTCACAATACAAACCAATACTTGTAAAATGATATATAAATATATATGCATATATATGCATTTGCTTACATAAATGTTATTTTTATATATATTTTAAAAGATGATTAGATTACAAAAATGTTACACAAAAATTACAGGGATTCCCATGTTCCCCACCTCCCACACCTCCCATAACATCCCACATAAACATCTTTCATTAGTGTGGCACATCACCTGCAAGGGACATACACATCCTGGGGCTTTACCACTAAGCATGGACCATAGTTCACATTGTAGACCACACTCTCCCCCACACAGTTCTGCATGGTATATGCTGATGTAAAATGGCCTATAGCTGTCATTGTAATGTCACTCAGGATAATTCCCAAGTCCTGAAAAAGCCCCTGTATTACAACTGCTTTTCCCTTCACTGCCCCGAAAGCTTCTAGTGGCCACTGGCTCCACCTCACTGTTATAATTTCTTTCATTGCTTGAATCACAATATGTCTACAACAGAATACCATTAAGTCCACTCTAGTCCATAGCTCTTGGCCGAATCCTGAGGAGCCTGCAGCTGCAGGCTCTCTCCATTCCCTAGGATGGCCATTTTCCATCATTGTCTCCTCACCAGTTGACTTGGGTGAGTCCATTGAGCTGAGTAGGAGTCACAGCACCACCGAGTTCCCAGGCACAGCTGGCACATGGACAGGCCAGAGGCTCCAGTCTCTGGAAGTACACCTACACACCCCAGCATCACATATAGGTTTGAATAGTAGGGATGGATGGACCATGTGCAGGAAGGACTTATTTGAGTCCAACTCTGTCACTCTCAGTAACACAGATTCCAATTAAAGCCCACTGATAAGGCATCAATCTCTGGTCCTCTTATATAGGATCTGGGTGTCTCCAGAGCCCTCAGGAGCTCCTCTTGGTGGGGTTATATTCACTTTGGTGTTCTATGAGATCCTACTGAGGTGTGCATAAGCATTACCTCTGGGATGAACTCCTGACTCTCCTTGAAGTCTCTTAGCCACATGAACTCATTTGTCTTTATCATTTCCCCCTTTTATTCAAGGTCTTTTTCCAGTCATATTGCCAGTTGGCACTTGGTATTAATCCCTCATTGCCAGGGAGGCTCATCCCAGAGAGTCATGTCCCATGCTGGGGGGAAGGTAATGCATTCATATGCTGAGTTTGGCTTAGAGAGAGGCCACATTTGAGCAACAAAAAGGCTCTCAGGTGGCAACCCTTAGGCACCCCATAACAGTAGGCTAAGTTCCAATTACAAGAGCAAAGACCCATAAGGCTAGTCATCAATAACAAGAACCCATCAGTGGGCCATCCTCTTCTGCCAGACACTGCCCCTGCACTCAGGGGACTCTTGCTGTTCCCTTGGAGAATGTGGAAGAACTCTCCAGGCTGGGAATTCGTATTCCCTCATTTATTGAGTGATTGTCTACCCACTGTGACCATGCCTCATCCCTTAATGATTTGAACAATTTTATATATCTTTCATGTATATTCAGATGAACTTCCTCCCATGAATACCCCATCCCAGACATCCCCCACCAATGATCCTCTGCAGCTCCCATTGTAACCCTTCTGTAATCTAAACCTTCCTTGAAGATGAAGCCCATATAATAATCAAATACTTTTAATAGGAAAATGAAATAATAATGATAAGCTTAAATGCAAGAGATAAAATACATGGAAACTCAGAAAAAAAAACTAAAAATAAAATATAATTAATGGATTGGGACAGTCAAAAAATGGGAAAAAACAGAACAATTAAAAAAAATTTTTTTTTTCCTTTTATCACTGCATTATTGGATGTCCAGTCTATACCGTGGCATCTTCCCCCTCTCATTCCCCAGTGTCTCCCAAATTTTCATTTAATTTTCAAAGAAGTTTTAGGTCACAGCAAAGTCACACACAGAATATACCCAACCTCCTTCCCTTTTCCTTACCCCATATTAAAACCTTTTTTTTTTTTTTGTGGATGGTAGCATT
>JAQZBX010002733.1:0-69734 GCA_029593785.1 Cabassous unicinctus | reverse complement strand
ATTTCCCTCACCCTCCAGGGGATCAAGGCAATGAGTAGAGTAATTTTTGTTGTTGTTGTTGTCATACAGGGGAAAGGTAGTGGGTGCTAATAGTGTCTATTGGGTAGAGGCCAGCAGTGCTGCCAATTATCCTACAATGAATAGCCCTAATTCAATATCATAATTCTCACCTCTGCCTTTCTGTGTACTGTTCTTTCCGACTTGAATGCAATCCCCTTAACATCTGACTGACCTCTACTAACTCTTCAAGGTTCATTCTTTGTATTACTTCCCCTAAAATTATCCTGATTAAACTTCCTCCTTCTAAATTATACTTGAGACAATTTATTTTACTGCAATCATGTTATCTTCTTTCTCAAAAAAATTCACAAAATTATTCACATTGCCTCCATTGCTATGACAACACTCCTTGCCCAGGTACTAAAGGCCCTGCACAAAATGGCTGCAAACTACATTAAAGTATGCCCTGTACAACGTTTCCCACTCATATTCTATGACTCATCTAAAATGGGCTATTCGACATTTCTACAACTTATCCATTCTTTTAGTTTGTGTTCATCAGTTCTTTCTAATTTAAATGCTTTCCTGTCTGTTCATCTCTATCCACTAAACTGTTAGCAGTTTTTAAGGCCTATGCTATACAAAAACCCTGCTTCTCTGACTCTAGTCTATCTGGTTCTATCATTGACTTACCCTCATTCCAGTTATTTGCTCACTTATTTATGGTAATTTGCCTTCGTTCACTGAAAGCTAAAAAAGCACCAGCATCAGCGCTTTTATCTACATAAATTCCACTACAGTTCTGGAAGAAATCCACCTGGATGGCATTTCTAGTACCTTTAGAGTCTTGTTTTCAGCAACGGCAATAATACTTTAATGATAATGATAAAAATAGGTAACATTAGTTGAGTACTGTGGTCCAGACACTGTGATAAGCCCCTTAACATCAGTTGCTTCCACACAGTTTCATCCAATTTCCAGATTTTTCAACATTTTGACCTTGATAATACAAATCATCTTTTTTCTCCATTATGTCAGCAATGGGTATCTCCTTACCTCTCCAAATTTACTGGTCACTGCTCTGTTCCCTAGGAGTTGGGTTCCTTTGCCTTTTGACTTCCTTTTGTGCTGGGCCAGTAGGGAGCATTGACTTGAGATTAGAGAGAGGGAAGTTGGGGGTCTTATTCTTCTGGCTCCCACCATCTGGGGTCTCTGTGGCTTGGCTGTGATCCTCTACTGATGCCTTCTATACAGGCCTCCCCATGCAGATGTGTGTCCCCTTTGCCCTTTCAGGCCTATGGGTAGTATTGAATTCTCTCTGTTACTATTCCTGAGATACTGCACCAGCCCTTGTCGGTAACCAACTCACACCTTTGTAATTCCCTTTACTAAATTCTTTGAAAATTATCTAATTTGAGTGTGCCAGAATTGTGACCGACATACTACATCAAATATTAACTCCCATAGGCATAACCAAGATCTTATGACCTCCAGAAAGGACACCACTCCTGAAAGGTCAATTTTAAGCTTACTACATTTTGATTACCTCCCCCTTTCAGATTTCTTATTCCCAGTAACACCACTCCAAACAATTCTTCATTAGGACTTTCAGGCATTTGGTCCCATCACTCAGTCACTACCACTCCCCTTCTCAGTGAAGCCTTGCTGTTAGCCAGAATTCAATGAGGTCTCCCTGTTTCTTGTCCCACAATACCCTGAATGTTCATTATAGTTATAAGTTTTTGTTTAGTATTGCTCTTTCCCATTATAATATATTTGGGAAGAAGTGAGATTGAAACAGATCTTGCTTCTATTATAAAATATTTCCTCATTTCCTCTAAATTGACTTGTTCACTCATTCTTTTGAATTTGCATGACATTTTGTTCTTTACTAAAACATGTATCTGGATCTACCTTTTATTCTTACTACTGGTGTACTTGATACCTTACTTTACTTCTCCACACCCCACCCTACATGATCACTAGCTGTTTAGAGAATATAAGCCTTCTTCTCTTTGCATTCTCTATAGCATCTATCATGCACCTCAGTATAAAGGTGGTACTCAATTTTTATGCAACATATAGACCAGAAAATTCAATTCCAGCATTTTATCCCAATATTACTTAGCTAAATATTTTTAAAACACTTAAAAATATCTTGTTTTTATCAGACCCTGTTTTCTTACCCTGAAACTTTAATTGCTAAAATCCTCAGCTCTTTCAAATGAACTAAACCTGAATCGTGTCACTCAGCTCCCATTTCTCTGTAGTTAGTTTTCAAATTATGAATGTATAATTTGCGCTTAATTCTGTTCAATTAACTTTGCCTATTTTGGCTCATTTTCCAAGATTTGAGGTGGTAATTTCAGAATAATGCCCATAGAGGTGAGGTAAACACTCTAGGTTCCTGACATTGAAGATATACCTGGAAGAATCAAGCATTTGCACCTGGGATATTCAAATAAAAGTCTAGTCTTGATAATAAACCCTGTTGGAATATTTATCTTCCCATATTATGCTTTACTCTCTGTTAAAAGTAAATATTCTTTTGGGGCATGTTCTGTGTGCAGGTATTGGAATGGTGTCCTTTATCCTTCCTCTGAATTTCATAGTGCTATAATCCATTTTCCCTTCGTTGATTACCATGAAAACCTCAAGAGAAGAGTTTTCAGAAATCAGCACCAATAGCTATAATTTTACAGTGACAAAATGGTAGAATAATCAGATTTCTCAACCCATGGAGTTTTCTGATCCTATCCATAACTTGTGGCACTTGGGTATGTCAGCATACATTTATCTGTCTGCTTACAACTAGCATTTCAGCTTGTACAAAATGCTCTTGCAATGAAAGCATACCTTTTCTTTTAAGGTGGTATAGATATAAATTCCAAATAAGCCACTGTTTAAAAAAACAATAGTAATTTCTGAATATTGTGTAAAATAATTTATCCTTGTTCATATATTTTTATTTTGCTCAGAAGAAACAATTAGCCTGCATTTTGTGTTCCTTTGTGAAACATCTGAATCTATACAAATAATATTATTCCTAATTGCCCATGTATTTAATTCCATTTACTTTCCTTATTCATTTTCACAATAAGGTTGTTACTCTAAACATTTGGTTTAATATTTGGACTTTGCAAAGTACCTAGATACATTTTAATTGAAATCTTTCATTCACAAAGCAGAGCACTCTGCCCTAAGTCAAAGCTGGAACTTTAGTAGCCCCTAAACACCTACTCTCAGGCAAGAGATGACCCTGAGCATGAGCTTTTCTGGATGCATACAGCACATTCAGAACCCAAAGCTGATTGATTGGCCTCAAAGCTGTGGATTTTGTAACAGGTTTGTATCATAGCTTTCTAGTTTCAAATGATGTCTCCTTGGAGAGTGATATTCCTAACAGCCTCCAATAAAAGCAGCTCTCCTTGACCCAATTCTGAGTGAAGAGGAGTTTTCCTAGCAGTACATGTTGAAAAGAGATAATGTTTCATATCCACAAGCAGAATTAAGCAGAAACAAATGTCATTCTTCAGGACTGTGTATTGTAGAAGTTTGTTTCAATATGTCAGTGCTCTTGATTAAAAAATATGGAAGCACCAAAGCCAGATTACTGACATTGTATTCGGAAGTTCCAGAATGAGTGTTGGCAAATCCATTGAACCAAGCCATTCTCATCTCCTTCACTGATGACCTCATACACAATGATTATATCTACTCATTGGGCATACAAATGGTGTTTCTTGAGAAAACAGACCTGGGACAAAATTCTCCAGAAATTCTAAGGTCATATGAAGAGACTATATGAGTAACATTTTTTTCAAAGGCAAGATGCTTTATAATTTATTAAAGACATGTATCCTAGAGTCTGTTTTGGACTATGCAACCCAATGATATGTCTATCTGTATCCCCTGTTTAAATTATTATAGATTCATATTATATATCAATAATTTTAATTTAAAATATCTCATTCTACCACTCTTTTGGATTAATTTTTGAAATAATTTTTAAACCTTTGCAATCATCAGTTCACTTGCAATGAGAAAAATGGTGTATTGTCTCATTTATTTAATTTTTTCTCTATCTTTCTGACCAAGTTTCAAACAAGTTCCATATTTTTGTGATGAATACCTTAAGGTAAGTGTGCCCAATATCAGTAATTTTATTTATCTGATATGAACAAAAACCTCAAATAATATTAGTTTAAATTAAATAAGGTACATTTTCTTTCACGTAAGTAAGTTTGGGTTTGAGCTATCCAGGACTGCAATTGTGACTTCATGATATAAATATTACAGGCTCTGCCAGTCTTAGATTGCCTCATGGTTGAAAAATAGTGGCTGCAAAGCCATCCAACACATTTAAAAAGCAATCCATAACATCTAGAATTCAGTAAGGAATGAGAAGAATGGGGAAAGGCCAAAGGCACCTCCCTGGTAATTAATTCTCCATAAGAGTTTTACTAGACATCCTGTCCAATGACTTCTACTTACATTTCATCAGCCACACTTGTCTGCAAGGGTGTCTTGGAAATGTAGATTTTTTTTTAAAGGTGGAGATATTGCTAACCCAAAATAATATGGATCTCTTTCCATGAAAATGGGAGAAAGGATATTGATCATTTACAACTATCTTTAATAATAAATAAATCTTCTAACAAACTAAAGGAAAGCTGGCAAGAAAAAAGTTCAAAATGTAAATATAATACTGACTACCAAGTTTCAGTTCTTTCAAGATTTTTATGCTTCTATATGTTATGACTTTGTGTGAGCCACAAATGTTTGATTAACTTATTAAATTCTTGCTCTATTCTTTTTTCCATTTTCTAGAGACAAAATAAAACATTACTGTAGTTTACCATGTCTTTATTTGTGATATCAAATCATACTTTAAATGTATTAAAATAGCTTAGAAAGTAAAAGTCCAATTATATGCAAATGTATTTTAATTCAATTTAAGCCAGCACTTTATCAGGGTTCTGGCAGAAACATAGAAGATTCTTGATATTGCCAATAAAGAAAATTTAATAGTGGTAATTGCATACACCAGTGGTGGAAAACCTGAGAATCTATACAGGAAACCATGAGACAACACAAACAATAAGAAGAGCAAGAAACTTTACCATGCCTAGGCTGAAGGAGGGAGTGTTACCTCAGCTTAGGAGTCTGAACTTGCAGTTGTAGCTGAAATGGTATTACTTACCTGTCCGTCTGGCATACCCAGTGGGAATTGGGACCATGGTGAAAAGGTCTGTCCATTGGGAGCTGGATCATGGAGGATCTGAAGACACTACTAGAGACAAAGTCTGAGGAGAGAGACATAGGAAAAAACATGAGGCTTCTGTTCTCCTTCAGTCCTCCAATCCCTACTCAAAAGCTCCCAATGACCAAACATGGAGAGAAACAAGTTACAAGGGAGTCTGGGGCCTACAGTTCCCTGTGTTATGGTGGATCAGGAAAAGGGTAGGTAAGGGATTTGAAATCAAATAGATAAATGACTATCATGCCTCTCTGTTTTCCCCTCCAGATTCATTTTCTGCTCTTTTCTCCTCAAATCTGGGCACCTGAAGACTGACCTCCATAGATTGCATCACCTATATTCCTTTGCCTTTTCTCTTCCAGTTGTGTTTGACACTGGCTGGAGATTGAGGAACTAGGATAAAGGCAGATGTGGATATCTATTACCCCAACTCTTTCCATACCAGCCACAGTCAATCCTATGGTTGGTCATCTTTTTATGGCTCCAACTTTTGCTGACAACTTTACCTCTCACCTCCACCCCTTTGTGCCTAGGAGTGGTAACTTTCTTGCTATTGCTAGTCCCAGGCTACTGTACCATATCTTATTAGTTCTCTTAGTTCTGCAAATATCTTCATAAATAGTCCTTTCATTAAACTAGCTTTATATAACCCTATGAATGTGAAATCCAGTTTCTGCCAAGTCCAGGTCTGCTACATGAAATAAATGTGTTTTTTCTGTATAACCAGTAGAATAATGCAACATGAGTACAGGACAATTTGTAATATTGGCATTTGGACTTGCTTGCCTATTTAAAGCCAGGCTTATTTACCAATGCATTAGAAATAAAACCTTCTTATTTTAGATGATTAATTGGTGCCACTTAATCTTAAATTCACATTCAAATGTGAGCATTGAAATTAAATGCCATTTCTCCACTATAAAATAGTGGAGGAATAGTCCTCAAAGAAGCTTGAATCTTGGTTTGTGAAGAATGTTTTATTTGGAAAAACTCCATCACCCAGTCTTGTAGAAATCACTGAAACTGTTCTCTGGTTATTTTGTACTAGTTATGCATAATTGGTGAACAGGCAGGCACAGAGCCAATTTCCAAAACAGGTGGGTAGTTGCGAGTTTGGGAGTGGAGACATGGTATAGCTACTCTAAACAGCTCCTTTGCATCAATTTTAACAAAGAATATAACTTTTCATGAGCACCACACCCATGTGGAGTGCAAGGTTTGGGGAGTAAGAAGCACATTTTTATGAAGAAAAAGTTTTCCTTGTTTTGTATGGAACCAGCCCCACCAGAAAGCCCAGAGCTACATGGAAAGATTAACAGTAGAGCACTCAGGCTGCATGGGATGGCAGTTATAGACCAACCAAAGCTATGAATTTCTATATTTTATACCCAATATAAATATTTGTCCAAAGACCTCAGTTTGAGAAATATTGCTTTATATGATTAAGATTAACCTGATTTCTTTTATATATTGCTACACATTATTAGCAAATATGTGAGGGAATTAAATATTATTTTCATTGTGAATAACCCTTGTTCTCTGTGACTGTTTCCCCTGGCATCATGTCTATTGCAGCAGAAGCTTTGTTTTCTAAAAATAAAGGTGACACAAGTTGGAGAGGATGCGGTTTATAGAGCCTTGGGTCAGGCCTGGCTGGGCAGAGCAACTGGAATTGAACTGGTCTGCAAAGGCTAAGGCCCCAAAGTACTTTGGTGAGGGCAGCAGAAGGGGAGGCAGGAGAGGCAGAGAATCATAAAATCGCCATAAGCTTGGATTGCTTTGCTGTTTAAAAGGGAGTGAAAGTCTCCTTTCTTGAAAAACATTACAGAAGTATGTTGGCTCTAAACCTTACTCCTAACCAGTCCTTGACAACTCACCAACCCAATGAACTTTCACAGTTTTGATTGTCCTTTAGCACAGTTGTGACTCAATTGATAAGGATTTCAGAGTTCTTTAATCCACGTATCAGTCTTGAGCTTTGCCCAGATACACTCATACTCCCTGAAATATTTATTAAGAATTCTATTAACCTCAAGAATCATTTTAGACCTTGCAGCCTCTTGAACTTTATTCTCCCAAAGATCTTTTAACATGAAGTAGATTAAATTGAGTTTGACAAGCTGAAGCTAATGAGGTTTTGTGTCTTTGTCTTTTTGACATTTTTCAGCTTCATTTTCATCTTGCATTATGTAGTTCACTCTTTTCTGGTATCTTAAAATGCCATCTCCTCCACATTCAAACAGTTTACACCCCACTCCATCACTACTTATTCAGGAGACATAAAGAGCAAAATTGGATAAAGCAAAGAATTCTTAACTATTTGGTTGTCGTATTTGATTTGAATTTTTTTAAAAATTATGCATAATTTTCGTTTAACTATTATGTCTATAAGAGCAAAACACTATTTCAATAAAATGGATTTTGGCAAAAGATAAAATAACATACAAATAATATATATGTTTCATATATATATATATATATATAGCATCTGATCTCAAATGCTTAAACTTCTGATTTTAATATTGCACAGAAGGTCCTCAATATTGGCCTCTATTTCTCGTGATCTGAAAATTGATGTTTCAGGTGTCGATTCAACAAATATTTGAGATTTAATTCCTAGATCTTCTAAAATATTTTGCTTTCCTCTGAAAGCATCTCCCTGGTAACTAAGGCAAAATTTTCCAAATGAAATAACATTAGTACTTAATTTTTTTTTCATTTTTTCTTTTTATACTTCTAAGTCTATTTTCTTAAAGACTATGTTATTTTAGAAGTGCATTTTTCTTAGTTGTCTAAAAATCATTTAAATGTTTATTGATAATTTTGATTTTGTTTATTGACTTTATCTCACTTTCCTATGCATCTCTCACTCTGAGATTTTACTGAAAAACAAATAGAAAACCTTATTTAGGGAACACCAAGTCAAGAACAAGGGAAGACTTTGGTTTGTAGTAGTGATCTATCAGTGACTACCAGTCTAGATGCACCAGAATTCCCCCACCTCCCCACCCATTTAGATTCAGACATGATAGATTTCATTACTTTATTGTAGATTCTAGTACCAATATATCAGCTAATTGGAGCAAGGTAGCAAATCAACATAATACAAATAAGTGACTGAAATTCTATTTCCCTAAATTCTTTTCCATAGAGATTAAACCACCATTTATTGATATTTGTTTATTCTTGCCTTCATCTTTCCTGATGTAAAGAGCTCTGCTGACTTCCCTGATTTGCCTTTTCTCTATTTTTCCATTCTCATCCTTCCAGAAACACAAGCAATCCTGGCTCCATCCACTCAACCCTAGCACTGTAATGGCTTCTAGGAACATTTGTTCTATTCTGGTGTAATTAATTTTCACCCTGTCCAAGGCCAAGTTCTCCTTTAGGATCTGCATCCTTTGCCACTCCTAAGGAAAACCTGTAAGAATTGCATTGTAAGAATTGCCTAATAGAAACATGATTATAGTATAATACCTGCACAAAATAGCAGTTTATTTTTCTCACATAAGAAGTGCGTAGTTAGGCATATTAGAGAAGATACAGAAACCCCAGTAGGTCATCAATGTTAGTGTCTAGGCTCATTCTATTTTTCTTTTCCTAAAGTTGAATGATTTCTTACATCAGCATTCCATACAGGAAGAAGAAGAAAGCAGCCAGAAGGGAGGGTAATACCAATAGCAGAAAATTAAACATTTCATAGATTTTTTTAGCATACTCTGTCTTATATCTCATTCATTCAGACCTTAGTCCCATATTGTGGATGACAATGCAGTTTTTAGGTGGGCACAGGCTGCCCTGAACAAAGTAGATGTTCAATGATGAATAGGAGAGAACTAATAATGTGGCAAGCAACTATCAGTGTGTGTCTCAGTGCATTTTCTTTGCCCAGAATCCACACGCATTTGTTGTTGTGTGTATCAAATTATTCACCTGCTTCCCAAGGAAGATAACCTCAACGTCTCTTTCAATTATTGCATCCATTTCAAAGTCAGGATCACTGAGTGATTTACCAGGTCTAACTGTGGTTTCTCATGGCCCAGCAACTTAGACACCAAAAGACTCAACATATTAAATAGCCAACGGTGGAGAATGAATAGGGTTTATAACAACAATATATATCTTCCCTGAAAAACAGGGAGAAAGAAAATACACAGTAGACACTGGCAAATAGCATATATCAAATCCTACTGGGTAAAAAAAAGGGGGGGGTGGTGCAGAATTGTCCTGGTAGTAGAATGTGTTTGCTAATTAGGCAATTTGGTAGCACCTGATTCTGTTCTTTTGAGAGACTCTCCCTTGGCCATTGTCCTTCATGGCCACATCTGAGGTGAGATTTGGAGAATGTAGTGTTCCTAGGGATATCCAGCTTTCCAAGTCAATCAAACGTGGCTCAGGTATGGTTTTAGGGATTGAATGATCCCAGCTTGTGGCCACCAGGCCCAGGGATTCTATGGTAAACAGTTCCCTAAAGAACAAAATAGGCTTTTGTGCCCTTATATTAATGACTGCCTGAAGGTAGGTGAAAACAATAAGATACAAAATCTTTAACATCATATTTTGTCACAGTCAGAAAACTCCACAGGGAAGGTACTTTCCTAAGTACCTTCCCTGTGGAGCCTTATTTGAGGCCAGGAGTTCTTAACCTTTTTTGTTCCGTGGACCCCTTTGCAAGTCAGGTGAAAACCATGGACCCCTTACTAAGTCCATACTATACTGTATATTATTTAATAAATATATCACACCCACACCATCATGTCCCCACAAGAACAATGTTTTTTTGAACTTAAATTCAAGCTCATTGACCCCTTGTTAAGAACCCCTGTTTTAGGCTGAGTCTGTCTCTCTGCAGCCATCACCTCATTTTGAGGTAGAGCTCTTTTACATCCTTGAAAGTTCCTAGTTAAAGGCCTTTCAGTCAACAGGTTTACAGGCTGTTTTCTTAGCAAGGCAATATTTTCTTCATTTTTTCATCACTGTCTAGTTTAAGCCGGGGTTCAGTCTACTCTTTCAGGACTTTGATAAAGACACCAAGAAGATGCCAGTGCAGTGTAATATTATGAGTTGTTTCTACTGTTTCCCAAACCCTTTAACCTCCACCTGCAAATTACAGTTAAAAGGTTGACCAAATGTTTTCTGTTATGTAATAATAGTCACCCATTTTCCATCCTGTGATCTTCCTGTTCAGAGTCTCACTGCCACCCTTAAACTAATTCCACATTTTAGGTATTTGCAGCATCCTAATTTCAGGTATGAAGTTCTCTATCATTTAAGAGTGGTTTGGGTTGCATATAAAAGAAAGGTGACTACAGTGATATAAGCAAATGTGGGTTTATTTTTCTCCCATAACAAAAATCAGAATGAGTCAGGCTAGGGTTGGTGCAGCAGCTGCTTCATCATGTTGATTGTGAGTCAGGCTCCTTCTAGCGATTGGCTTTGCTGTTGTTCCTCCTCCAGTCTCCCATTCCAGATTCCTGGGAAGAAGAACAAGAACAAAGATACAAAGAGAAAGGAGCAAAACTGTCCTACAGAGCTCTTGCAGATTGTGGTTTCTGTTCCAATGGCCACAACTATATCATGTGATACTTGATTTACCATATGACCTCCCCTAACTCCAACACTGAGTCAGAAATGGAAACTTTTAAAACAATCTTTATTTGTTTGTTTAAGTATGTATGAGTGGACATTTTTAGTTCCTTAAGGTAATAAAGAGAAAAAAAATAATGTATAGATAATTAGAGGGAATGCTTGCCACACGTGGCCTGCTGTTTCTCTTAGACCACTGTCAGCTTTGCACCAAAGTTATAAAATATCCATGTAATCCCACATTTTTATCAAAAGCCCAATCTAGTTTACTGTTTAGGGATGGGACTCAGAAGTCCCAGTGCCTAGGCTGCCCAGGTACACAATTAAGCTCAATCTGTTATGCACTATGTGGCTTTGGCCAGATTATTTCTAACTTTTGGTTTCATTGTCTGTGAAATGGGATCTTTATTATCTTACTCAAGCCCATTGTGAAAGTCAAACAGGCTTACCTCACATAAAGTGTTGACCCATTCCCCTTTCCCTTAAGGACGTTCTTCCAAGCAATGTTAACATCAGAAAGGACAATTGAAGAAGTGTGACCCCAAGAAATATTTGATTTATTTACACAGCTTATGTGAAGGATCATCAAGGGACAAAATAAGTCCCTGGAACAGAAGACGTTTCCTAGTAATGAGACCCAATTTAATTCCTTTTATATGTAAATCAAATTTTTCCTTCCTTAATCATCCTTTGTTTGACGTACAAAATTTTCTAAAATGTCCTTCTCATATTATCTTACAAGCTGGTACAATCTAAACTGCATGTTGTCACAAAATATACTCTTTTGCAAATTACTACTGACTTATCATAAGACTTTATCACTATTATGTCAATTATAGGCAGGAGAGAACCCTGTTGCCAAGACTACTAAATGTAGTTTGTACATAGTCCAATTTTTGCTGAAGCCTCTCTACTTGGTCAAACTCCAACCATGCACTTGACTGGCTCTACTCTGGTGGTCGTGAAAATGCAGACATTATAACTCCTCCTCCATGCTCTCTCTGCTTCTGCCCAAAATATCACTGACCTGTGTTCACGTTTTTTTTAATTCAATGAATTTAAATTATGTAATCTCTTCTAACTACTGACAATTTTCTCTTCTTCAATAAAGAGATTCTGTTTATGAGCAATACTACCCAAAATACTAGCCAGAATGAAGATTATCTCAGTGGTCTTGCACATGGTAAGGGTGCAAGAAAGACTAACTATCATAGCTAGATAGTATATTTGAGATGATAACCTTTTTTCGCCTTATGGTTTATCTTCTCCTTTCAGCCTTAACTACTGAAAGAAGTAGCACTCCAGGTCACCTTGTCTTTGATTTCCTATCTTCCTACAGGGTACAGGTAACATATTTTGACTCATAACTTCAAGAGATAAGGATTCCTTCTGAGTCTAGAAAGAAATTATTGTGAGCTCTAGAAAGGAAAAATGAGAGCAGAGAGCCACATCTAAAAGCAGAGGATTCCTGAGAGCCACCATACTGGGAACTTGACTTATGTGCAAGGACAGGGGATATCTCAGATGCAAGCTTTGCAAACTGAATATTGAAGAGTCCAAGGCCTGTTGTTTCTTTCCTCTCAATTCCTCTTTTTTTTCTCTCTCTCTCTTATCCCTGGCACTGCATTAGATTCCTGATCTCAAGGAGTTGGAATGGATGAAGAATCTGAGCAGGACTTGGATTGTTTTCTCCCAACCAAGTGTCATGGGGACTCAAAATAGGAATTAATGTGAGTCAGAAAAACAACAAAAAATTCTAACACAACTGAGTTTTTGGACCAAGAGTTATAAATATTATGTTATCATTTTCTTTATTATTCTATTTTCATTCTTATTTTTCTGTTTTAATAATACTCTGTGAGTGAAAGGGCTTGTGGAATACAAATGTGCCAGGATCTACAATTCACTGCTGTGGAAGTGAGGAACACATTACACCAAGCAATTTGTAATAAAATTTAGCAACTTATAACTTATAAGCAATACTAAAAAGCTCATCTTTTACTTACCTATTCTTATCACACATGTACATAATAGTGCATTCAGCTTATCTCACTGCCTACCTTATCAGCAAATATAATTAAATTTTCATGGGCTTGCTTCACATTTAAATTTTTGCCTCTTTCCTGCCCTAGTCCATTCCCTTATGATTTGAATAAAGTCTCTTTCCCCTCCCAATCTCAGGCAGCCTGGAGATAGTGTATGAATTTCCTTGACCCTTCTTTTCACTCTCAGGGGAGTTTTCCCAGAAAGGTTTTGGGGGCTTTCTGTGAAAGTCTTTTCTTTTCCTCTGGGCCCCTTCTTTATTTTACATCTCTTCTTGCTATTTTGTTGTTGGTTCCCTTTCTTTTTTCTTCTTTCTTTTTAGATCGTTCTTATAAGAATATGATTCTTAAATGAATGCACCCTATAATTTTAGCTATATTTTTCACCTTTATGATACAAAGCTAAGAATTCCAACCATATTATTATTAGAGATGTTTCATTAACAGCATTTTAAAGGAAAGGCATTAACAGTTATTGTCATAAATGTCAGTTCAAAGATATTTATTCCTTTGTTCAACAATAATTTTTTGAGGATTTACTGTGCAGTAAGCTCTGTGTCAGCCTCTGTAGTTGAAGAGACACTGTCCCTATCCATGGAAACTTTGGCAAAGGTAGATATGCAAAAAATTGCAAAACAAAATAGCTTTGCTATAATGTAGGGATGTACAATGTACAGAGTAAACATTGGGGGATATAACAAAGAGGGTTTAAAGTCTTTGATATGAAGGATTGAATTTGAATATACCAGGCAAAAATGAGGAAGCAGTGGAAGGAAGGGCAGTACGTACAAAGGGAATAGCATATGAAGGCATGAAAGAGTGAAACTTGTGTTTCACTATTATTACAATAGCACCAAACATTTGTTGTGCATGGTTTGGGGATGTGAGTAATGGTGACGGCATGTGATGTTGGACATGGATTATGATAAAGTATCTTTTAGACTAAATAGAAGGGTTTTTATTCTGTTTTGTAAGTTGTACTTTTCAAACTAAAGTATGTAGACCTTGGGGATATGCTTGGTTATGTACTAAAAGCTACAGGATCAATATGATGACTCCTCTGGGAAGATGAAAGAGTATTCTAAATTTTCAGTGTATGTTAAATTGACATGTCAGAGGTTACTTCTTATTATGCAAATATATGTATTACACTTATGGAAGGATGGTTTTGGAAACTTACCATTTTTGTTGAGATTAAGTAAAGGGATGTTTACCTTTATTGCTTCAAATGTTTTTTTAAGTCTTGGTAAGCAGAAAAAAAAACTTCCTTTATATTCAAGAAAAACTGTGAACCATGAGGATATTTGAGTAAATAAGACCAAATTAAAGGTATTTTCAAATTGTCAAAAAAATAAAATATAAAAATAAAACAAAATAAAACTCATATGCATATCTGTAGTAGAAGATAAATTCCACATGATATTTAAGATAAAACAAGACTTCAAAAAAATTCAATATTACAGCAAACCACTCTGAGTATTCCTCAGTTCCTAGGATTCAGCCCCTCAATTCTCAATGAGAACATTTGAGAATTAATGCTTAAGGATGCTGAATAACCAAAAACTTTTGGACAGAGTCATGCCATCATGAAATTCACAAGTGTGCAAATCTCTTATGATAGTGGAATTGGACTGGCAGATTGCATGGATTAGAGGAAGGGCTACTAATTGGGAGGCTAGGACATTAGTGCAAATGAGAGATGATGGTATTTCATAATGTAATAAAGAGTCTCGCTTCATTTTTTGCTGTTTTATAACTACTTTTAAGCCTCATCCCTCCATTCTGCTCACATTTTGGCAAACTCATAAGAAACTCTGGTGCTTTATCTTTTGGTGCTTATGGGAGATTCAACCCACACAAACCTATACTCACACCCAGGAACCTTTACCCTGACCCCAGACCCTAACTGCAATGAAAACCATAAACCAGTCTTCTTTCGTTGCTTTCTCAAGCCATTTTCAAACCAGCTTGGGAAGCCTCCTCTGCATACCCAGAAAGCCTTACTATGTAAGTAATAAAGCTTTTCATAATCTTTTGGTGTACAAGTGGTGTCATCAGTCATGCCATATGAACCAAATCCTCAGTGGGGTCCATTCTGCTTCTCTAAGGTGGCCACGCATGTAAGGTAGATATTTAAGAAGTAGGAAGGAAAAGATGGTGGTTAATTGGACAAGGGAATAAGGTAGGGGGTG
Organism: Cabassous unicinctus; assembly: GCA_029593785.1. Classification (NCBI taxonomy): domain Eukaryota; kingdom Metazoa; phylum Chordata; class Mammalia; order Cingulata; family Chlamyphoridae; genus Cabassous; species Cabassous unicinctus. Next base: position 54,654 of record JAQZBX010002733.1, on the reverse strand, counting down.
AAATCTAGAATGACTCAGAAATTTCTTGCTTCGGTAACTAAGTGTATGATGGGAATTCTCAGTGGTCAGGGCCAGAAGAAGAAGAGCACTTTTGGGTGGCATGAATTAATTGAAAAATTTTAATACATTGCATTAGAAGTGCATGTAGACTATCCAAATGGCCTTTCTAGAAGACAAATGAATATATAGCTCTAGAGCACAGTAAAGAGTCTAGAGTAGACTATAGATTTAGGAAATAATCATTTTATAGGGAGTGATTAAAGTTCTAGAAATGCATGGTAATTCTTAAGGAGAGTATTTGCAATGGTATTACTAGGAGTATGAAGGATGCAGGGTATTGTAAATTAGATGACTGAGGTTAGAGAAATACTCATTTACAGAGTGGATCCTTTCATATGGCTAAATTCTATTATCCACTAATGTTCAACTCAGTCATCCAGAATCTGTTATCACCATCTGAGGCTAAGTTAGGAGGCCCTCCTTTATGCTTTCATAATATTCTTTGCAAATCTCTTTTCCTGGACTTACAGTTACAATTTCTGGTTATGTGACTGCTCCTTACTCAGACTATGAATTGTTTTGAGTAAGGACTTTTCTTATTCACCTTTGTCATCATTAAATAAATCAATGGATATGTTAACTTATTTTACCTATTTCATTTATGTCAAAACTTAAAGGTAATCACCTGCATTACAACTTTGGTATATAGATGTGTCTGGACAAAACTATGGAAACTATTACTATTTCTACACATTTTAATTTTCTATTATTTCCTTTTATCCCACTTTTTTGAACAGCCAGTATTCTTTTTTTTTTTTTTTTTTCATGTGCTTGTGATTTATTGAGGAAGTGCTCCTAGGTGACATTGAGAACCAGGTAGGGGAATCGCAGGCAAAGTTCTATAGAGGGTAGCTGCAGCCTTATCCCACAGGGGAGCTCAGGAGTATATGTTGTCTTGACCTGAGAATATAGCAGGTATTTTTTTCTCAAGGAGAGTGTTTACCAGACATCAAGATCAGGTGAATAATTAAAAATGTAAGTATAATCGATATATCTCAAGTCATTAGTTAGTAATATAATAGTATGACCAAAAAAGGTAACAAATTGCAATTCAATGACTCACCAACTTTTACTGCCTAGATCAAAGTGACACAATCTCTGAAAAACCCCTCATTCTCACTTTAAGAGTTATGGTCTCTGGAGAAACATAATAACAGTGTTTTAAATTCTGGAGCAACTAGAGGGTTCAAATACCATACCAGCTGTTCTGCTTTTTAACATTACTTTTAGTGAGTTACATGACCTTTCTGAGCTTTAATTTTTTCATCATCTCTAACATGCTTATAACAATAGTGGCATACATTATAAAGCTATTCTGAGAATTAAAAGAGATAATGCATTTAAAGTGCTTAGGCCAGACCATCAGACATAGTAAATGCTTAATAGATTTTTGTTCTTGTTGTTGATGATGATTATGATATTTTATTACTCCCTTGCATTGGATCTGAACAGAGCTGTTCCATTTCTTTTTGCATTCTTACCTCATGCAAGAACCTTCCTCAGGACAGTTCTGATTGAGATGAATCTCTCTCTACCTTGCTTTATATGTTGGGGTCTTTCACTGCTTCATTTATAGAGATGTGAGTTCAGGTCTATCTGCCAAACCCACCACCATTTTCTATCCTGTATTTCATCCCTCTCTTAAGGAAACATCTGTTTCTCTTCACTGTCAGTTCTGTACCACCCATCTTCCACTGCCCCATTGTAAAGGTCAATGTCATAGAGTACAAGGCCAAGTCACAAATGAATATGAATCAGATGTACTAGAAGTTGATGAATTGGAGAATTTTCAAGAACTTTTTAAGTAAAATGAGATGAAGAGTTAAAGGAAAAGGCAAAATAGTGAGAGAGGGGCCTTTTGTATCTTAACCCCTTTGACTTTTCAATACTAAATATTTTCAGGAGTTAATATGTACCAATTAAAACATGCTTAAGTGGTTAAAAAAAAAAAACCTTCTAAAGTAAATTTTAAAACTGAAAGTAATTTAACTGAAGAATACACATACAATTATATACCTTTAATCTGATTATCAATATTGTTCAAGACTGGGAAACATAAGAGTGAGAAAGGAAGAACTAGAAGGGCCCTTTTTCATCTCTATCTCTCTCTAACCCAAACTTTATTTGATAGTTTGTTACCAGCTTATTTTTCCCCCCAAATACTAACTTTATGGCATAGCTTTGTGCAAAAGCCTTCAACAGCTCCATGTGGCCTAAACAATAATATAGGGAAGCGGGTGTGGCTCAGTGGATAGAGCCCCCGTTTACCATGTGGGAGGCCCGGGTTCGCGTCCCGAGGCCTCCTTGTGAGGGCACGCCGGCCTGAGCGGTGCGGAGGGCTGATGCAGCAACCTCATGGCAGGAAGCGGGTGTGGCACAATGGATGGAGCCCCCGTTTGCCATATGAGAGGCCCCGGGTTCGCTTCCTGGCGCCTCCTTGTGAGGGCAGGCCGGCTCGCGCGGCGCGGTGGGCTAATGCGGCGGGACCTCACAGCAAGGGGGAGATAAGCAGACACGGAGAAGACACGCAGCGAATGGACACAGCAGCACAAGCAGCAAGGGGGGGATAAATAAATAAAATAAATAAATCTTTTAAAAAAACAATAGTATAAAACAAAGGAGCCCCATCCAAACACCAATAATTTCTTCAATAGTTCATCACTATTCTGCCGTATTCCATCTTCATCAAAATCTGGTCCTATTCCTCATATCCATAAGCAATACCCATTTTCTCAAAATATGCTTTTTATTAGTAGTATATCCACTGTGGTTTTACTCATACCTACATCCCCCACCTGAAGAGTGTCTTCTCCATTCTTGACTTGTTCTTCACATACAATCCTTATTCAAATCTGACTAAGTCCTTGCTCCTCTGGGACACTGACAGTGAGCTTTTCATCAGGCAGTGACATCTCTTTTCAAATCATTTACTGTCCTCACCTTTCCACTTTATTTTACTCATTTCACAAATATGTATTTAGAGCTAAACTAAATATTTCTAAAATATGTCCGGAATTCAAGGATACATGTGTCTGGTTCTCTTATCAATGAATTTTCAGGATAAGGAAGAAATGAGCATGTTAATCCATTTATGGAATATTATTTGATTTTTCCTCATTTTTATCACTAACTAGATTATTAAATCCTTGATATCATGAGGTGATTATATCTTGTAGGTTTTTTTATTGTATATCAATGATCAAGACAATATATTTGGAAAGGACTATCTTTGCCTGCCTTCATGCTTCTGTGTGATGTAAACTTCCATTTGAGTAACACAACAGTTTTTTCCCTATCTCCTTACTCACCCCCATAATTATGGCACAAAACATTGGTTAGCTCCATTATCACTCATTCTAACTCAAATTTTCCAACTTGGGCAGTGTCATTAAACAATGCAACATCTTGACCTCCATTTGCTTCACCCCTGATCTTGATTTAAGGAAAAGGGCTATAGCCATTATGCTCTCTCAAACCCAGGCACACTTCTTTTATTTGAAGTTACTCAACAGATATTTGGCTGATGTACTTTTTAAAATAATGAGTACCAAAGTCATCTAAGATAACAGAAAGTAGTATGATTTAGCCTGTTAAGTGAATAATTGTTCTTATCCTGATGAATAAATTAATAGAAGTAATCTCATTAAGGTTCAAACATCTGAGTACAGGAACTTTTAAAATACTTATTGTAGCAGGTAAGCACAATTGTGATACCTTTGTGAAAAGGTCATACATTTTATTCATAAAATCCACTTATATTTTTGAAAAGTAAAAAATGAGAGGGTAGTGTCACTGGCCTCTAAATCAAGATATACTCTAGCTCTTTCTATCTTATGTATTTCACCTCTTCAGTAAACATAATGCCTAATTTTTATGAGTGGGATCATCTATTCAGAGATTGGGAAACCACCCATTTTACCTTTCAATTTATGATCAAAATCTATAAAGGTACATTATATGAAGTAATGGTAGAATACCCCAAAGTTACCAATGTAACTGATAGCTGTGACATTCTTTCTTTTGATAATATTTCCCACTTATACATTAAAAGAAAAGGCTTTTTTCTAGTAATATAAAAAACTCTGACAATTTTGTATATAAAAACCAAAGCACTATTTAAACAAGAATCTTTTCAGCCAGTTATAAAGTGTGGATCGCTAATAACATGGATAAGTTGTTAAACACAGTGATTCATAGTTATTAGATTAAGGATTGCAAATGACATACTTGTTTAAAATTGTGTGGACAATTTAATTTAAGAGAACACAATTTCCTGACATGAAATTTAACTATGTTTGTTTAAAATGCAACCAGAGGATCTTGAATGAAAATTGTTTTTTGTTGTTTCACTTGAAAATTCAATGAATATTTATTAAATATGTACCGAGTTTTTTCTTATTTTACAAAGTTATTTTCATTATAAAATCATCATGAACATATTTGAGAAAATTTGAAAAATAGAGGCCAAAAAACACATATTTTTCATCTAACAGAACTAATTTTTGGTTTGAAAAAATGGCTTAGACTATTAGGTGAATGTGAACAGGTTATTTAACAAGTTAGAGACACAGGTTATATTTTGAAACAAGCAAGAAAATAATTAATAAGTAACTTGCCAAGTTGGCATAAAGATTAGGAATAAAGTATGAAAATTTTATGGTGAACTGAGCTGACCAAATCCATATAAGTACAAAATAAGGCATATATTTACAAAAATTATTTAAAATTACATAGAGAATTATTTACTATATTCCAGTATTTTTTTAATGCATGTAGTTTCATCCATTTTTATAGTATATGTAATACACACACAAACACACAAACATATTATTTCACAACTTGCTTTTCTCCATAATATTTTATGAAAACATTTTTCATTTTATACAGTCTTTATAAATCATTTTTATCTTTCTGAAGAAGTGTTTTCTGGAAGATAAAGTTCTACACCATTTTGGACTGATATTTCTCTAGGATGCCTGCACAAGGATCATTTGGGGATTTTCTTTCACCATTATTCTGAAGATTTCCTACCCTTCTCTCTCTCTCTTTCTCTCTCTCTCTCTCTGTCTCTCTCTCTTTTTCCTTTGAGGTACCGAGGCCTCAGAGAACCCTGGACCTCATATATGGGAAGCCGGCATTCAACCACTAAGCCATGTCACCTCCCCTGGGTTGGTTTTTTCATTTGTTTGCTTGTTTGTTTTTTATTTTGTTGTGTTTTGTTTTTTTGTTTTGTTTTGTTTAGGCACTGGGGACTGAACCCGGGACCTACCATGTGGGAAGCAGGCGCTCAACTGCTTGAGCTACATCCACTCCCTTACCCTTATCTCTTTTGTTGAGCCTGTGACTATTGAATCCTATGAGTTCCTCCTTCTTGATTTCATACTTCATTTTGAGGTACACATCCAACAGAGATCCATGAATGCATTAGTTCAGGTTCCCAGAGTGTCGACTGGTGGCTTGCAAAAAAGAAAATTAAATCTATATCCTTGATCCCAGTCAAGATGAACAGTTTTCCAGTTCAGAATGAAGAGGCCTATGAAATCAACTTGCAACCAATGACTGGTTTACTGAAAAATATTGCCATATTGGGGCTCAGAATTGATCTTTGTTTGGGCAGGAGCTAAATGAAACTTGGTAAATGGAAACTCATGATATTGGGCCCCAAACTATTCTCTATCCCTATCACCATGATTTTTATCAAGAATCCAGTTTGACAAAATTGGAATGGCCAAGTGAATAATATCACAAAGATGGTGGAAAGATATGCAACAGGGTTCTGTCTTCTCCCCCACAGATTTTTAAGAAACAAAAACTGTAAGAACCATTTTTTCAGAGATCCAGAAGAGAGTTAAAAAGTTGCAGTCACTGTACAGGTACAAATCAAGAAAAAAGCCTTGGGGTATCTTTGCTAGTCTTTCCCTCACTTCCTCTCTGGCTCCCTGTGTGGGTCCCTGCATGCAGTTCCAGAGAAAACAGTTTAATCCTTTTGCACATATCGGGGTGTATGTATGTTGGTACCAATGTGTCTGGTTGAAATTCCCAACCAGGACAATCTGTCTAACCATCTTAGAACTTGCTTGGACATGGTAATGTCTTATTAGGCAGCTAAAGAACTGGAAAAGAATAATTAACATGCAATTGCCTGGGGCAAAGGACTCCTGGCTTTAAGACATACAAAAGAGAACTGGGACCAGGGGAAAAAACCCTGGGGGAAGAAGGGTATTAGAATTTATGTAAATGGGGCAATATCTAGTTCATGCATGCATGCCAAAGAGAGAACACTTGTGCTCAGAAAAGATTAGCATGGTTTACTGATGGTTTGCCTTGGGGTGTTCTTTAGGTACAGTGTTAGGCTGGCTAACCTCTGAAAGAGATTACCCACATTGACTTTTTTTTTTTTTTTTTTTTTTTTTTTTTTTTTGCTAGCTCTTGCCATTCAAGGAACTCTCTTTCATAAAACTAGCTGAAAAAAGTCTAAGGAACAGACAATTCAATGTCTACATTCCAAAGTTAACACATTAAAATATTAAATTGTCCAATGTACAAAAAAAGATTACAAAGTATACAAAGAAATAGGAAATTAAAGCTAATTAAAAGAAACACTATAAAGCATTAGAAACAATCAATGAAGAAACCCATATTTTGGCCATACCAAGCAAGGACTTTACAAACCTCATCTTAAATTTTCTCAAAGAGATGAAAGAAACCCTGAACAAAGAACAAAAGGAAATCATGAAAAAAACATATGAAGAAAATGAGAATTTAAACAAATGGATAGGAATCATTTAAAAGATTTTAAAATGGAGCCAAAGACCACAACTATTGAAATAAAAAATTCCCTAGAGATTCAACAGCAGACTGGAGCTGGAAGAAGGGAAATCAGCTAACTTGAAGATAAGAAAATTGAAATTATTCAATCTGAAAAACAGAAAGAAAAAAAAATGAAGAAAAGTGAATAGAGCTTAAGAAACCTGTGGGGCACCATCAAGCCTATGAATATATTCATTAAGGAAGTCCCAGAAGGAGAAAAAATGAAAGAAAGAGAAGGGAAGAAAGAATATTTGAAAAAATAATGGCTGGAAACTTTCCAAATTTAATGAAAGACATGACATACACATCCAACAAGTTCAAAAAATGCCAGACAGGATAAATTCAAACAGTTCCACACTGAGACATAGTATAATTGACTGTCAAATGCCAAAGACAAAGAAAGAATCCTGAAAGCAGCAGGAAAGAAGCAACACACCAGATGCAAGGAAGCCTCATCAAGACTAAAAGTTGATTTCTCATCAGAAACCAAGGAAACATGGAGGCAGTGTGATGACATATATAAAGTGCTGAAAGGAAAAAATTGCCAACCAAGGCTTCTATATTTGTCTAAACTGTTTTTCAAAAGTGATGAAGAGATTAAGACATACCCAGATAAATAACAGCTAAGGGAGTTCTTCACCACTAGACCAGCCCTCTAAGAAATGCTAAAGAGAGTTCTTCAAGTTGAAAGAAAAGGATAGTAGATCAAAGTCACATGAAGAAATCAAGATCTCTGTTAGAGGTTTACATGGGTAAATGAAAATTCCAGTACCATTTTACTTTTGTCATATAACACCACTTCTTACTTCTTACAGGCTCTAAAATAAAAACACACAAAAAATGATAAACCTATTGCTTTGGACACACAATGTATAATGATATAATTTTTTATGAGACCAACATGAAGGTGAGGGATGAGGGATATTGTTACATCATTTGTATATGCTATTGAACTTAAAGTGGGACCAAATCAAATGAGTTTGATATAGATTTAGGATATTGAATTTAAGCACATGATAACCACTAAGAAAATATCTGAAAAAATATACACAAAAGAATGGGAGAAGAAATTTTGTATAGTTTACTTGAAAAGATCAACTAAATGCAAACTGGGCATTAATGAAAAAATTAAGGGACAAAAATGTATGACTTACAAAAATCAAATAGCAAAATTGTAGAAGTAAGTCTTGCATTATCAATAGTTTTTTATATGTTAAAAAGTTAAAGTCTTTTGTTAAAGGCAGAGATTGGCAGAATGAATAAAAAGGCATGACCTACTTTTATGCTGGTTTATGCAGTTTACAAGACACTTGCCTTATATTCAAAGACACAAGTGAAAGGCTTAAAAGGATATTTCATGAAAATAGTAAGCTAAAAAGAGCAAGACTACTGTCAAATAAAATACACCTTAAGTAAAAGACTGTTACAAAGGACAAAGAAATACACTGTATATTGATAAAAGGTACAATTCATCAAGAAGATGTAACAAATAATGTAAATATAAATATACACTTAACAAGAACACCAAAATATATGAAACAAACATTCACAGATATGAAGGGAGAAATAGTTCTACATTAATAGTAGATTTCAACACACTACTTTCAATAATGGATGGAATATCTATAAAAAAAGATCAACAAGGAAATTGAGGAATTGAACAATACTATAAAAAATAAACCTAATAAACATATATAGAATACTCCATTAAACAACAACAGAAAGCACAAAACACATGCTTCTCAAGTGGACTCTGACCATTCTCTAAGATAAACCATATGATAGGTCACAAAACTGGTCTCAAAATTTAAAAGACTGAAATTGTGGTAGCTGAGTGTGGACTGCCACCTTTCCCTGGGACACAAAAATAGACACTGTGATCAGAATAAGATGTGTTGGCTTGGTTTCTTAGGATGGGATGATAAATGGAGCATCTAAGGTAGTGTTCTGCCTGCACATTCCTTCCCTTGTACCCTGAGCACATATAAACATTCCCAGTTTAAGTATGTAAGTTTTATGGCACCTGGCCCATACCAGTTACTGTTTCCATTCCTGGTGAGGAAGAAGCAGCATCCTTCCACTATGGCACAAGAGTGGTGTGCATAGATTCAATTTTCTTCCTGTATTAAGCATGGATTAGGACGAGCTTCCAAGGGGAGCCAATATCCACTAGTGAAGATGAACATTCTTTGTCTTTTCTCTATGTGAGTAAACATTTTTCCACCAGGGGTGAGTCATGCTCTTTCTGACAACTCTGCCACCTGTACTGGATGGGTTGACATTGCTTAGGTGTCTCCGTCTCACTGACAGTATTTCATAGTGAACAGGGTCCTGGCAGTTTGGTGCAGGAGGCTCGGGTGATTTCAAGATTCGGCTTCACTCATAATCCACCGCCATGGCAGAGGAAGGCATTGTTGCTGGAGGTGTAATGGACGTTAACACTGCATTACAAGAGGTGCTAAAAACCGCCCTCATTCACGATGGTCTAGCACGTGGAATCCACGAAGCTGCCAAAGCCTTAGACAAGCGCCAAGCCCATCTTTGTGTGCTTGCATCGGACTGTGATGAACCCATGTATGTAAAGCTAGTGGAGGCCCTTTGTGCTGAGCACCAAATCAACCTAATTAAGGTTGACGACAATAAGAAATTAGGAGAATGGGTAGGCCTCTGTAAAATTGACAGAGAGGGGAAACCCAGTAAAGCAGTTGGTTGCAGTTGTGTGGTTGTTAAGGACTATGGCAAAGAATCTCAGGCCAAGGATGTCATCAAAGAATATTTTGATGACAGAGTACCAACAGTCTGACAGTTTGTTGCAGGGAGCAGAGAGATGAGTTTGGCACAGCAAGCACATTGCCATAGACAGACAGAAATCATACAAAGTATCTTCTCTAACTACATGGAATGAAGCTAGAAGTCAATAACAGAGGATGAACTAGAAAATTCACTAATACGTGGAAATTAAACTGTGTGCTCTTAAACAACCAACGGGTGAAAGAAGAAATCACAAGGGAAAATAACTTGAGATGAAGGAAAATGAAGATACAACATACCAAAACTTATGGTATGCAACAAAGGGAATGCTCAGAGAGAAGTTTATTGCTTAAAATACATATATTTAAAAAGAAGAAACATCTCAAATCTCAAATTGGTCATCTAACCTAACACTTGGAAGAACTAGAAAAAGAAGAGTAAAATAATCACAAAGTGAGCAGAAGGAAATAATAATGATTAAAGCACAGTTAAATGAAATAGAAAATAGAAAGAAAAAGAATCTATACAATCAAATTTGGTTCTTTGAAAAGAGCAATAAAATGACACACCTTTATCGAGACTGACAAAGAACAAAAGAAAGAGAATGAGAATAACTAAAATCAGAATTGAAAGGGTGGACATTATCACAAACCTTACAGAAATATAAATGATTATAAGAGTATATGATGAAATATTTTATATCAATTGTCAAATGCAAAGGAAAAAGAGTGAGTTCTGAAAACTGCCAGAGAAAGACAACACGGATGTACAAGGCAGTTCTAATTAAATTAAGTGCCAATATTTCATGGATACAATGAGGCAGTGAATCGAAACACCAAAAATTGCTGAAAGAAAACTATTGCTTTCCAAGAATTTTATACCAGCAATACATTCTTTCAAAAATGACGGAGAAGATAAGACATTCCCAGATATTTTGTTCTAACACAAAAGTTGAGGGATTTCATCATTATTAGACCTGCCCTACAAGCAATGCTAAAGGGAGTTCTTCAGACTGAAAATAAAGGACACTAGACAGTGGTTCAAAGTGGCATGAAGAAATAAAGACCTGCTGTAGAGGTAACCATTTAGGTAATTATAAATATCAGTAGTATTGTATTGTGATTTTTGGTATGTAACTCTACTTCTTAATACCTACAGATGCTAAAAATGCAAATGAATAAAAGTAATGATAAATCTAGGGTCTTAGCACACAATATACAAAGATATAATTTGTAATAAGTACAACAAAGATGGGGGGACCAAGGGGTATAGGACAGTGCATGTAAATGATATTGGAGTTAAGTTGGTATCAAATAAAATATGATTGCTATATATTTAGGAAACTAAATTGTAACCACATAGTAACCACAAGGATAATATAAGAAAAATACATCTTACAGAAATGAGAAGGGACTCAATATGGTACAACATGAAAAATCAAATAAAAAAGAAATTAGACATTAAGGTAAGAATTGAGGGTCAAAAAAGGTATAAAATTTATAAAGACTAAATACTGAAATGTCAGAAAAAGGTCCTGAATTATCAATAGTGACTTTTAAGGTAAGTAGATTAAACTCTCCAGTCAAAAGGCAGAGTTTGACAGCATGAACATAAAAGCATGACCCAACTATATGCTGTCACCTTAAATTCAAAGACGTAAGTAGGCTCAAAGTGAAAGGATGGAAAAAATATATACAACATTCAAGTAGTAACCAAAATAGAGCTGGAATAGTTATACTAATATGAGATAAAATAGATTTTAAGCCAAGAACAGTTACAAGAGACAAAGATAACCATTATATACTGATAGACAAAGATAGCCATTATATACTGATAAAAGGGATCAAATGAACAAGAAGAGGTAACAATTATGAATATGCATGCACCTGGCAGCAGAGTCCCAAAATATATAAAGCAAATACTGATAGATTTGAAGGGAGAAATTGATGAGTCCAGATTAATAGGAGGATACTTTAATACATCACTTTCAGTAATAGATACAACATCTAGAAGGAAACTCAATAAAGTAGTACAAGACTTTAATGATATTAATAATACTCTGAACCAACTAGGCAACAAAAATATATAGAATACTTCATCCAACAACAACAAAATACACAATCTTCTTGAGTGCATATGGATCACTTTCTAAAATAGACCATATGTTATGTCACAAAACAAGTCACAATAAATTTTTAAAAAATTAAATAATACAATTTATCTTCTCCAACCATTATGGAATGAAGCTAAAAATCAATAACAGAAGGAGAAAAGGAAAATTCATAAATGTGGAAATTGAACAATGTATTCTGAAACAACTGATAGGTTAAAGAGAAAATCACAAGAGAAATTAGGAAATATATTAAGGTGAATGAAAATGAAAACACAACATACCAAAACATATGGGAAGTAGCAAAAGCAGGGCTGAGAGGGAAATTTATAGCTCTAAATAATTACATTAAAAAAGAAGAAGGATTTCAAAAGAGAAATCTAACCCCAATAGGGAAAGAACTTGAAAGAGTAGATTCAAGTTAAACCCAAAGTGAGCAAAAGGAAAGAAATGAAGATGAAAGCAGAGGTAAATGCAATAGAAAATAAAAACAATAGAGATTCAACAGAGACAAAAAAATTTGCAGCTATACTGACAAAGAAAAAAAGAGAAAAGACACCCATAGCTAAAGTGTAAATGAAAGAAGAACATGACAACTGACCCCATAGAGAAAGGAGTATAAGTGAATAATGTTATTATTAACACCTGTATGCCAACAAATTAGAAAACCTGGATGAAATGGACAAATTTCTAGAAACACAAAAACTACCTACATTGACTCAAGAAGAAAAAGGAGATCTCAACAAATCAATGACTAGTACAGAGACTGAGTCAGAAATCCAAAACCTCCCAACAAAAAATGTTCATGACCAGATGGCTTCACAGGGGAATTCTACCAAACATTCCAAGAAAATTAACTGCAATCCTGTTCAAACTCTTCCAAAAAATTGAAGAGGAGGTGTTTTAGTTCCCTAGGCTGCTCAAAAAAATAACAATGAAATGGGTCTGGTTAAAAACTGGAAATTTATTTGCCCACAATTTGAGGATGGGAAAAATTACAAATCAAGGCATCATCAAGGTGACACTTTCTTGCAGAAGAATGTGGACTTCCAGGGCTGGCTGCTGGCAATATGTGGTATTTAGTTTGTTACATTGTAAAGCACATGGTGCCATCTTCTGGTCTTTCCCTTCTATTGTGGGTTCTGTTGAGGTTCAGCTTCTTACTTCCTGTGACTTTCTCTCCCTATGTCTGAATTTCATTCTGCTTATAAAGAACTCCAGTAATAGGATTAAGACCCATCCTGATTGAGATGTGCCACACCTTAACTGAAGTAATCTTATCAAAAGGTCCTCCACCCCCAGTAATGGATTAGATTTAAGGCCAATTTTTCTGGGGTACATACAGATACAAATACTACAGGAATGAACACTCCATAAATCATTCTATGAGTTCAACATCTCCCTCATACCAAAACCAAATGAAGATACCACAAGAAAAGAAAATTACAGACCAATATCTCTTATGAATACACATCCAAAAATCCTTAACAAAATACCAGCAAACTGAATCAAACAGCACATTAAAAGAATTATACACCATGATCAAGTGAGATTTTTTCCAGTATGCAAGGATGGCTCAACATAAGAAAATCAATTAATGTAATACACACATGAATGAAGGAAAAAACACATAAACATCTCAATTGATGCAGAAAAGGCATATGAAAAAACCCAGCACCACTTCTTGATAACAACACTTAGAAAACTAGATATAGGAGGAAACTTCCTCAACATTGTAAAAAGCGTATGTTAAAAACTCAGAGCTAACATCATACTTAAAAGGGCAAGCCTGAAATCTTTCCCTCTATTATCAGGAACAAAATGAGGATGTTTATTGTCATCACTGTTATTCAACATTGTACTAGGAGTCCTGGCAAGAGCAATTAGTTAAGAAAAAGAAATAAAAGACATCCAAATTGAAAAGGAAGAAGTAAAACTTTCCCTATTTGTAGATGACATGATCCTATAAACATAAAATCCTGAAAAATCCACAACAAATTTCCTACAGCTATTAAATAAATTCAGATAAGTGGTGGGGTACAAAAATAAGACCCAAATCAGTAGTGTTTCTATACATTTTTAATTAACAATCAGAAGATATCAAGACATAAATTCCATTTACCACAGCAACTAATATAATCAAATATCTAGGAATAAATCTAACTAAGCATATAAAGTATTTGTCCACAGAAAACTAAAATATATTGTTAAAAGAAACAAAAGAAGACCTAAATAAATGAAAGTACATTCTGTGTTCAGGGACTGGAAGACTAAATATTGTTAAGACATCAAATCTACCCAGCACAATATACAGATTCAATGCAATTGCATTCAAAATTCCAAAAACCTTCTTTGTAGAAATAAAAGAGCCAATCATAAATTTATATGGAAGGGTAAGGGGGCCTGATTAGCCAAATCATATTTGAAAAGAAGCATGTTGGAGGACTCACACTTCCCCATTTTAAAACATATTACCAAGCCACAGTAATAAAAAACAGGATGGTACAAGGACAGACATATAGACCAATGCAATCAAATTAAGAGCTCAGAAATGAACCCTTATATTTATGACTAACTGATTTTTGACGAGCAGACAAAGACCATTCAATTGCAAATGAATAGTCTCTTCAACAAATGGTGCTGGGAAAACTGGAGCTCCATTTGAAAAAACAAAAACAAAAAAACGAGGACCCCTACCTCACACCTTATACAAAAGTCAACTCAACATGGATCAAAGACCTAACTATAAAAGCCAAAACTATCAAACTCCTTAAAGAAAACCTAGAGAAGCATCTTCAGGACCTTTGTTAGGCGGTGGCTTTTTAGACTTGACATCCAAACACAAGCAACAATAGAAAAAAATAGAGAAATTAAACCTCAACAAAATTTAAAACTTTTGCACCTTAAAGGACTTCATCATGAGACTAAATGACAATCTACACAATGGGAGAAAATATTTGGAAACCACATATCATAAAGGGTTTAATATTCATAATATATAAGGATATCCTTCAGTTCAACTACAAAAAGTTAAACAACCCAATTAAAAATTGGACAAAAGACTTGCATAGACTTTTTTTTGCCAAAGGAGATATATTAATGGTCAAAAAGAACATGAAAAGATGCTCAATATCATTAGTTATCAGGGAAGTACAAACCAAAACCACAAGAAACTATTTTACACTCATTAGAATGACTATTATTAAAAACAGGGAAAATTACAAGTGTCAGAGAAGATGTAGAGAAATAAGAATACTCATTCATTACTGGTGGGTGTGTAAAATGCTGCAGTCACTCTGAAAAACAGTTTGGCAGCTCCTCAGAAAATTAAATATAGAATTACCATATGACCTAGAAATGCCACTTCTAGGTATATACCCCAAAGAATGGAAAGCAGGGACTCAAACAGAGATTTGTACACCAATGCTCATAGCAGCATTATTCACAATTGCCAAAAGACAGGAACAACTCAAGGGTCTATCAATTGATGAATGGATAAACAAATGTGGTATATACATACTATGGAATATCATTCAGCTGTAAAAAAGAATGAAGTTCTGATACATGTGACAACATGTATAAACCTTGAACACATCATGTTGAGTGAAATGATCCAAGCACAGAAGGACAAGTATTGTATAATCTCACTGATATGAAAGAATTAGAATAAGAAAACTCAAAGGGTCATAATCTAGACTAACAGTGGGGAAGGCGGGGTAGTTCATGTGTAGTTAAGGCTTAAAATGTACAGTGTTTCTATTTGGGATGATAGAAAAGTTTTGCTAATGGATGGTTTCATGGTAGCACAACATTGTGAATGTGTTTAAGAGTGCAGAATTATATATCTGAATACAGTTAAAAGAGGAAATTTTAAGTTGTATATATGTTACTAGAAGGAAATTTTTTAAAAATCCAAGGAACTGCACTATGAAAACTAAGTTAAACCATGGACTATAGTCAATAGTACAATTATAAAAATGTGCTTTCATCAATTGTAACAAATATACCAAACCAATGCAGCATGTTAAATAATAGGGTATTATATGGGAACCCTGCATTTTGTAAATCATTTTTTTGTAATCCCACAACTTTTCTTTAAAAATCATGTAAAAGGAACCCAAAATAGCCATAACCATCTTGAAAAATCACAAAGATGGAGGACAAATTTCCTGATTTAAAAACTTATTACAAAGCTGCAATATTCAAAACATTGTAGTACTGGCTCAAGGATAAACATGTCCTTTGGATAGAATTGAGAGTTCAAAAATAAACCTAAGCCTCTATGGCCGATTGACTTTTGAAAACTGTTCCAAATCCATTTAATGGGGAAAGAATAGTCTCTTCAACAAATGGTGCTGGGAAAAATTGGACATCCCATGCAAATGAGTGAAAGTGAATCCCTACCTCACACCATACACACATATTAACAAAATGGATCACTGATCTAAATATTAGAGCTTAAAATATAAAACTCTTAAAAATAAACATAAGGAAATATCTTCTGGACTTTGTCTTAGACAATAGATTCTTGTACTTGAATTTTATAGCAAAAATTGAGGTTACTATTTTGTTGATTTTGCAGAAGTCTATTGTCACCTCTGGGATCTTTCCATTTCTTAGTATTTTCAGACTTTTTTATTAAGTGGGACATAATGGGGGCTATCTCCCTGTTTTGCAAAGGAAGAGGCAGAAACTCTAAATGCTATGCAAAGGCAGCTTTATTTAATCAAATGAGTTTGTGGTTATATCAAATGATTATAACAATTGAGCAGTCACAAAAGAAAATAATCAATTAAAGACACAGGAAAGAATGAAAGTATATACAACCACACACCAAATCAGGGGAAAACACAACATCTGATCTCTCATGAGGCTGGGAAATCCCTTTCGACAGCCAGCCAGAGTCCGGATTGGAAAAATGTTCCTAGGTAGAGGATCCTCTCCTGGGTGAGACTTCAACTGGCAGCTTGGGGACTATCATTTTTTAAGGTGTTCCAAACTTCAGAATTCCAATGAGTCTTGCAACTCATGAGGAATGACCTCATTGAAAATAACTGAATCCACCCAGCAGGGGATGGCCAGCCCTTCGCAGGAGAGACACGGTGTCTCAAGGGGTCTTTTGTTCTATTCTGTCCATGGTACACTAAACAGGAAGATGAAGGTTTCAATACACATCAGCTTTAACTTCATGTTAACTTTACAGGAGATACAAACAGGACGTGTAAATATCAGATCTAGTGACTTGCTCCTTCTAAACATTTGTTTTTAGTTAATAGGTGGCAGAGTTGCCTGCATAGCAGTATTACAACATTCCAAAGGACAAGTTAATCATTCACAATTCTAGGCTGAAACAGCAGAGACTATTGATTAGAAAGCTTATGAATTCACAATTCACTCCCTGACTACTTTTTATCTTTTTTAAAAAAATGTGTCACTAATCTCTACCATTATCCCTAGGGTGATAAATATAATTTTATATTTATGATGTTTGCTAAGGTTATTGTGCCTTTTAGACTTCGGTTTGACTTATCCCAATATTATAGTTCTTACACTATTTCAGTTACACATTTGGCAACCAAGGATATGGCCACCAGGTAGATCCTATAGATCCACAGTTTGCCAGACCCAGGCCAAAGCTCAATATATTGAACTACAACACAGAATATAGGTTTTAGTTGATCCAAAAGTAAACTCTAGAACTGGGATGGTCTTTCAGAGTTATTGTAAATTGGGGATAGGTGATTTAGAATTTGTACCCCTACGTTGACGAGTCATTGGT
The DNA here is from genome assembly GCA_029593785.1 of Cabassous unicinctus. NCBI lineage: Eukaryota > Metazoa > Chordata > Mammalia > Cingulata > Chlamyphoridae > Cabassous > Cabassous unicinctus. The sequence continues at coordinate 37,144 of JAQZBX010002733.1, read as the reverse complement.
TGCAGGTTCCTCTGGGGGAGGAAACATAACTTTGGATAAGAAAGCTTCCTTCTGTCAAGGGCAAGCCCCAATGACCGACTTAGTTATGAACAGTCAGCAGCCAATACACTTAGCAGCTGGGGAATGAGTGCCTCAATACTGGTGGATTATGTGTGTGGTGCAGCACAGCATCTGAAAATGCTGTTATTCTACCTTCTTACATAATTATTCATTAGGATATAGAATACTATCATGGAGAAATTTATTCCCTCTGAATTTTAAAGCAGTGTTCAACCATACTCTACCTCTTAGTGTATGGCAGGCAGCCTCCAAAGCACCTCCCAATGTTCCCTGCCTCCTGTCTTTCATATCCTTGCGTAGTCCTCTCCTCTTGTATGTTGGCTGGACCTCATTATTCACTTCTAATGAATGGAATATGGCAAAAGAGATGGGATGTCACTTCTGACTAATGAAAGACTATGCCCTCTGTTTGAGACATTCACTCTCTCATTCTCTCAATCTCTCACTTCAGGGGAAGCCAGTTGCCCTGTTGTAAATTGCTCTGAGAGACCCACAAGGCAAGGAACTGATGTTACCATTCAACAGTCAGCAAGTATCTGAGGCCATTCAACAATTTCATGAGTGAGCTTGGAAATGGGTCCTCTGTTGAGGCTTGAGATGGCAAGAGCCCCAGCCACACCTTAAATGAGCCAGAGCACCCAGCTAAGTCATTACCAAAACACTAACCCACAGAAATTGTGAGATAATAAATGTTATTTTAAGCTGCTGACTTTTGCTGAAACTTGTTATGCAGCAATAGATTGATAATAAAGAATGTTTTCATTGAGATATTCACTGATATTTAATTCTGAACCCTTTGTATAAACCTGCAATTTTTCTCTCTCTTTTAAATGAAAATTTCTTTGTATCCAACATTCTTAATTTTTGCAATAATGAACTTTATATAGATCTGTTTTCATCTACTGGACTGGACATTCTATGGGTCCTTTTATAACACATATTCAGTTTAGATAGTATTCTTGAATTGATTCTGTTTTAATATTCTCTATTATTTATTTCTGGAACTTTTATCAATTTTTTTGGACAACTAAGATTTGGTTTTGTTATTTTCTCCATCTAACTTTCCACTTATATTTTTTGCCTATACTTCTGGTAGAATTCCTAAACATTATTTTTAACCTCTTCTGTTGAATTTTTTATATTTCTGCTATAATATTTCTGAGTTCTTTTTAAAATTTTCATAATACTCATTTTTATAGCATTTTATCTTATTTCATGAATACATCATCACACCTCTGGATATAAATGGTAATGAAGTTTTTGTTTGTTTTCTAAGTTTTTATCTCCCTAAACAGTTACTATTTGCTAACTTTTCTTCCTGTTGGTTTGCTTTGCTTTTCTCAAATGATCATTGTCTAACTACTCATTTAAGAGTGATGAATTAAAAAGCTGATTGAAAGTTATGTGATTGTCCATAAGAATTGTTGACTGGGTCTTTACTGTGCCATATCCCTGGGAAACTCCTGACGTTAGTATATTTGTGTCTTTTCTCTTGGTCTGATCAGATTCCCAAGATAAGACACTTCTAATCTAAATCTTGGAGGGCACACCTTAGCTACCAGTATTGTAGGTGCCAAATTAATTAAGACTATTATCAGTCTCAAGACTTAGTATATAAGTTTTCATGCATCCTCTGTTTTAATGTAATACTTCTGTGTTCAAATATGCCTAATATCCTCTTGTCCAGGAAATTCTCTGTTTTAAACGCCTGTATTCTGAGAGGGTTTGGGAAAGGGCTGCTTCCCAGCAATCAGCACAGAGAAAAGCAAGCAATGTAAAGTTCTTTTCCAATTATCTATTACTCCCCCCAAAACCATTTTATTATGCTCACAGATCTTATGTGTCAGGAATTAAGAAAGGACACAGCATGGATGGCTCTTTCCCTGCATGATGCTTGGAGCCTCATCTAGGGAGGCATAAATGATTGGGGCCACTTGAATGACTGGGTGGCGAAACATCTGTGGCTAGACAATACAATTTCAATCTTTTTTTCTTTAATCAGGGTTTAGATAGGAATGCTGAAGGGTGGACTCTATTGAAACTGCAAGTTATAATAGCAATATGTGGTCTCTACAACATAGCAGTCTCAGGGTGGCTCCAAGAACAAGGTAGACACTGCTTGGCCTTTTAAGAACCAACATTGGAAGTCATATGGCATAGCTTTTGCTGAAATCTGTTGATCAAAACAGTTACAAGCCTGCCCAAATTTGAGGGGAGGGTACACAGACTTCACCTCTTGATGGGAGAACTTTCAAAGAATTTGTTGACATATTATAGAAAACACCGTAAGTTCTAATTTCATCTTTAACTATTTTTCAACTAATACTCTTTTCTTTAGACTAACCTAATTCCCTTATTCAGATGTACAAAAGTCTTTTGTGGTTTGTGGTGTAAATTTGAATGCCAGCTAAGGATGAAGCCTTTTCTGACCTACTAAGTCACTTATCAAACACTCGCTTGCTTTTCAGTTTCTAAAATGTTGGAGTGTCTCTTATTTCATTCTCTTATCCTTTGGGGATCTTTGCCTATGTTTTTAAAAGTCACATTCCATTTACATTCATTTTAGTGAGCTTTAGATAAAAAGAACATCCAAATGTATATGCATTCAATCTGCTGTTTGTATTGAAAGTTTCCATTTATTTTCTTTTACAAAATCCTGGGTATTTACCCATCTAGTATATATTGAAAAAATGCTGGGTGTAAACTATGTGTCAAGGTATGTGCTATCTATTTTATATATATTATTTTATTTTATTGTCCCATTTAATATCTAGAATCCTATGATGTGAGCAATACTATTAGCTAGTATTTACAGGTGTGGAAACTGAGACTAAGAAAGTTATGTAAATTTACTAAAGGCTCTCATACAGAAAGTAACAAAGCCTGGAACTAGAACTGAAGTTTGCTAACTCCAGAGCAGAAATAGTGTGCTATCAAATATCATCCTTACCTGCTGTTCTATCTCTAGGATGCCATCCATATTCTCCAGTTAACCATTATAATGGGAATTTCATCAAAATGATGCAATATGGACCAACAGCTAAGTTGGCCTTGATGAAATCTTGGTCTGGGTAAACATGATGGGTATCTAAATTTGCTCTTGAAAGGATGTAGGCAAGCCAGATTTTTTTAAAAGCAAAACAGTATTTGAAAGCCCTAAGACACATGCTTGTTCAAAGACTCTATTGATAAGTGTTTTTTTTAAGTTATTTTTATTTTTTATGTGTTGTTTACTTTTACAAACAAACATTTCCCCTACCCCCTACCTTATCCCTAGTAATTTCTAATCTGCTTTCTATCTCAGATAATTTTTTATTTCTAGTCATCCCTTATAAGTGCTATAATACAATATTTGTCCTTATGTGTCTTGCTTATTTCACATGGAAGTATGTTGAAGTATGTCTCATAACTTCATTCTTTCTTATGGCCAAATAATAGTCCACTGTGTGCATGTACTAATTTTGTTTATCCATTCATTTTTCTATGGGCCCAGGTTTTTCCACCTTTTGGCTACTGTGAATAATGCTGCTATAAACATTGGTGTACAAGAATCTATTTGAGACCCTGTTTTCACTTTCTTTGGGTATATTGGTAGAATGGAATCAGATGGTGTTTTAGTTTCCCAGCTGCTAAAATAAGTACCATAGAGTAGGTTGGCTGAAACAATGGGAATTTATTTGCTCATTATTTAGGCGCTAGAAATCCAAAATCAAGGTGTCAGCTAGGCAATGGAGCCAGCGATCCTCAGGTCTTTAGCTTTTCTGTTTACATGGCTATGTCTTCTTCTTTCTCTTCTGAGTTCCATTAACTTCCACCTTCTATTCCTCTGCATGGCTTTCTCTTTATAAATCCTATTATAAGGATTAAGACCCAACCTCATTTATTTGGGTCACACCTTCACTAAAAATAACATCTTCAAAGGGTCCTATTTACAGTGGTTTCACAACCGTAAGAATGGATTAAGATTGAGAACAGATTTTTTCTGGTTTACGTAAGTCAACCTACCACATATGGTAATTCTATATTTAACTTTTTGAGGAACTGCTTTCCGCCATGGCTAGACCATTTTACATTTCTACCAACAATACAATAAAATTCCAAATTCTAGCATCCTCTCAACACTTATTATTTTCTATTTTTTAAATAGTTGCTATTCTAGTGGGTATGAAACAGTATCTCATTGTGGTTTTGATTTGCATTTCCCTAAAAGTTAATGATATTGAGCATGTTTGGCCAGTTGTATATCTTCTTTGGAGAAACATATACTTAAGTCCTTTGCCCACTTTTAAACTGGGTTGTCTTTTTGTTGTTTCATTGCAGAAGTTCTCCATATATTCTGCTTAGTAAGCCATTATCTTATATATGGTTTGCAACAGTTTTCTCTCATTCTGAAAATTGTCATTCTATTTTTTTTTATTTGAGTAGTTGTGTGTTTACAGAACAACCATACATAAAATACAAGATTCCCATTTACCACACCACCAATACCTCACATTGGTGTGGAACATTTGTTAAAATTTATGATAGCATTTTTGTAATTTTACTTTTTTACAGTAGTTACCTTTGTTACAATTGATGAAAGAGTATTAAAATAGTACTACTAACTATCATCCATAGTTTATATTAGGTATATATTTTCCCTGTATATCATCGTATTATTAACACTATGTATTAGTGTCAAATATTTGTTATAATTCATGAAAGAACATTCTTATACTTGTAAGATTAACTATTATCTATCCTCTACAATAGGGTTCACTGTGTTATACAGTCCTATGTTTTATCATTTAACTTTTATTATAGCAAAATATATGAGCTAAACTTTCCCATTTTAACCACATTCACCTATATAATTCAGTGCTGTTAATTACACTCACAGTAATGTGCTACCAGAACCACCATCCATTTCCAAATCTTTACAGTCAGTCTAAATAGAAATTCTGTATAAATTAAACATCAATTACACAGTCTCTAACCCCAATCTATACTCTGGTAACCTATAATTTAGATTCTAACTCTATGATTTTGCTTATTATAATTGGTTCCTATCAGCGAGATCATACAATATTTATCCTTTTGTGTCTGGCTTATTTCATTCAACATTATAGTCAAAAATCAATTGGCCATAGATGCAAGGCTCTAGTTCTAAAGGGTAAATATCATTAAGATGTCAGTTCTACCCAAATTTATCTACAGATTCAATACAATCCCAATAAAACTTCTAACAGCCTTTTTGACAGAATTCAAAAGGCCAATTATCAAATTTCTTTGGAAGAGTAAAAGGTTCTGAAATGCCAAAAATATTTTTAAAATGAAGAACAAAGTGAGAGGACTCTCCCTCAGTGGCTTAAAGCATATTACTTAGTGACAGTGGTAAAACATCATGATACTGGTCTAAATATAGATATGCTGACCAATGGATTAAAATTGAGAGTTCAGAAATAGATCTTCAAATTTAGGCAGAGTGATTTTTGACAAAGCTGTCAAGTCCACCCTGCTGGGCCAGAACAGTCTATTCAACAAATGGTGCTGGGAGAACTGGATAGCCATATCTGAAAGAAAGAAAGAGGATCCCTATCTCACACTTTATACAAAAATTAACTCAAAATGGATCAAAGACCTAAATATAAAAGCTAGAACCATAAAGCTCCTAGAAGAAAATGTAGGGAAACATCTTTAAGATCCTGTGGTAGGTGGTAGTTTCTCAAACCTTACACCCAAAGCAAGAGCAATGAAAGAAAAAAATAGATAAATGGGACCTCCTCAAGCTTAAACACTTTTGTCCTTCAAAGGACTTTGTGAAGGTGTAAAGACAGCCTACTCAATGGGAGAAAATATTTGGAAGCCACATATCTGGTAAGGGATTAATATCCATGTTATATAAAGTGATCATACAACTCAATGATAAAAAGGCAAACAACCCAATTTAAAAATGGGCAAAAAACTTGAATAGACATTTTTTCAAAGAGGAAATACAAATGGTCAAAAAGTACATGAAAAAATGTTCAACATCATTAGCAATTTGGAAAATACAGATCAAAAGTACAATGAGATTTCATTTCACACCTTAAAGATTGGCCATTATTTAAAAAAACAAAACAGAAAATTACAATGCTGGAGAGGATGCAGAGAAATAGGAGCATGCCTTCATTATTGGTGAAAATGTAGAATGGTGCAGGTTTTGTGGAAGACAGTTTGGTGGTCCAGCAATCCCATTACTAGGAATATATTCATAAGAATATAAAGCAAGAAAGCGAAGCAACATTTGCACTCTAATACTCATAGCAACATTATTCACAATTGCTAAAATATGGAAACAAATCTAACTGATGAGTGGATAAACAAAATGTCCATCAACCAATGAAAAGATAAATATGTATACACACACACAATGGATTAATATTCAGTTGTAAGAAGAAATGAAATATGCATATGAAAACATGAGTGAATCTTGAGGACATTATGTTGAGTGAAATAAGCCAGACACAAAAGGACAAAAATTTTATGGTCTTACTAATATGAACTAAATATGATGAGTAAGCTCATGGAGGTAAATTCTAAAGCATAGATTACTAAGAAATAGAATGTGGGCTGAGAATAGGAGCTGATACTTATTGTATGTAGAATTTTTCATAAGAAATATTGTAAAAGTGTGGAAATGAATAGAGTTGATGGCAACACATTATAATGAGTATAACTAACTACTGAATTATAAATATGATTGTGGCTGAAAGAGGTAGTCTGTGGATGTAATATGTCAATAGAAAGGAAAGTAGAAAATAATCTAGAGACTGTATAATTGATCTTTGGTGGTGGATGAAGATTGTGGTTAATAGTATAAATATAAAAATGCTCCTTTAGGAAGTGTTAAGAATATGGTAATACACGGGGAAGTTACAACTAATGTAACTTATGGATGATAGTTAACAACAATGTGATGGTTAGGCTAATGTGTCAACTCAGAGAGGTAATTATGTCTAGTTATTTGGTCAAGCAAGCACTGGGCTAATCATAATACAAGGACATTTATGGGCTTTTGTCATCAGTGAGTTTACTGCATAGATGGCTGGTAACATCTTCAATTAACCAAGGAGATTGCCATCAGCAATAAGTGATGTTTTATCCAATTAGTTGAATGCCTTAAAAAGAGAAGTGATTTCAGCATTCAGAGAGAATTTCCAAGCTTGTCTAGAAGCCAACGTCTCCCGGAAACTCATCAAGGACCTTCACTGGACTTTCATCAGAGCCCCTGGTTTGCAACCTGCCTGTGGAACCTGGACTTGTACATCCCCATGGTTACATGAGAAACTCTTATAAAATCTCATATTATTGACAGATTTCTCCAGTTGATTCTGTTTTCCTAGAGAACCCTTACTAATACAGGTTGATACCAGGAGTGGTTCTGAGGAACAGCTTCTTAAACATGGGATGTCTGAGGTGGTTCTGGAAGTTTTGCAATTGGCTCTGTACTCTAATAGAACTTAAGGGTAATAATGACTCACTTTTCAATAATGAAGAGGCTGCTAACAGTCCATGGCATAAGTTGGCAATGAAGATAGGCAAAATATCATCACTGGATTCCCCTAATTCCACGCTTATAAGAGGCAAGGATCTGGGTGAGAGTGTTTTCAATACCTTAACAGAGTTTTGTGGAGTCAAAAGATAAAATGTTGTTGGCTGCCTCCTCCTAGATACTCTGGATATAATTACAAAAGAAAAAGATTAGCAAAAGGCTTCAAATTTGAAACTTAAACGCCGCATGAATGATGTGAAAGTTTCTATGTGTGATCTGAAAGAAAATCTTGTTTCCTGCAGCCAAAGGCTTGAGATATCAGAGAACCAGACTCAGACTCATTGTAAGAGTAGCAGAATTACAAAGAAAAGTAAAATCTCATTCCCGCAAGGTATCTGGTGTTAAAGTGAAGGCACTGATTGGAAAGGAGTGGAACCCAGAGGACTGGGATGGAGACAAATGGGATGATGATAATATTGGTTGGGGACATTGGAACCCTAAATTATGCTGAGACTTTACCGGATAAATCTGTAATGGCCTGTCCTGTGGAGTCCACACTTTGTCAACCTTATATCACCCAGCCTCTAGCCTGCCCCAGGGAGTCGGGACCTCCTCCCAGCCCTGAGACAGGTACCAGCCCAACTCCAGCATGCACTGCCCAAACTTTACTCTGCCATGAGAAATCTGCCTTCCAACCCCTGCCTGAAGAGTTTAATCCTGTCTCCGCAGAAGAACATACAAAGGAATGCCCTGAAGCCAGTAGCTTCCAAGACATTTCTAATCCTTACCTACCCCCACCACCCCTCTTGTCTTCGAGACCTATTACTAGACTAAAATCACAAGGCCCCAAAGGTGAAATACAAAGTGTGACCCATAAGGAAGTTTGCTATACTCTGAAAGAATTGCATGAGTTTTCCAACTTATATAGACAGAAATCAGGGGAATATATGTGGGAATGGATACCAACGGCATGGCATAATGGTGGAAGAAATATAAAGTTGGATCACTCTGAATTTATTGATATGGGCTCACTAAGCAGAAATTCTGGATTCAACGCTGTAGCTCAAGGGGTTAGAAATGGCTCTACCTTTTTGGATGGCTGACTGAAATGTGGACCAAAAGATGGCCTAGAATGTCTGAGGTCGGGAGGACCAATTTACCCTGGTATACTGTAGAAGAGGAAATTCAAAGGCTTAGAGAGACTGGAATGCTAGAATGGATTTGCCATTTAAGACCAGCCCACCCATCCCAGGAATGTCCAGAGAACACACCTTTAAGCACGACTTTAAGGAATACATTTGTAAGAATAACTCTATCTTCCCTGAAGAGCTCTACGGTTGCTCTTCTCTGTAGTCCAGATATTACTGTAGGGAGGGTTGTAATGGAATTAGAATCCTTAAACATTATGGGAATGATCAGATCTTGGTCCAGTCAGGTATCCACAGTTAATAACCAAAGGCAAGGTGGGTGTGGCTACTGCAATGAAAGGCAGATTCAAAGCAGCACTCAAAATAGTCTGAGTCACATGGAGTTATAGCATTAGCTAATAGATCATGGGGTACCTAAAAGTGAAATGGATGGGCAGGCTACTAAATTTCTTCTGGGTCTGTATAAACAGAACAGTTCTAGGTCGAGTGAACAAAACCCTAACTCAAATTACAGATGCAGAGAATCACGGCCCTTTAATCAGTTCCCAGACTTGAGACAGTTTATGGGCCCAAAGCCCCTTGAATGAGCAGAAGGCCAGTTCCCCTTGGGGAAGGATCCTCTTAAACTGCCAAAAGTTTATACTGTTAATCTTCTTCCCACCTTTCCCCAAGGAGACCTACAACCTTTTACCATAATAACTGTGCTTTGGGGAAAAGGAAATGATCAGACTTTTGGGGAATTATTAGACACTGGCTCAGAAGTGACACTAATTCCAGGAGACCCAAAACGTCACTGTGGTCTACAAGTCAGAGTAGAGGCTTATAGAGGTCAGGTGATTCATGGAGTTTTAGCTCAGGTCCATCTCACAGTGGGTCTCTGGACCCATTCTGTGATTATTTCCCCAGTTCCAGAATGCATAATTGGAATAGGCATACTCAGTAACTGTCAGAATCCCCACATTGGATCTCTGACTTGTAGAGTGAGGACTATTATGGTAGGAAAGGCCAAGTGGAAACCACTATTTGCCTCTGCCTAGCAAAATAGTAAATCAAAAGCAAAACCACAGAAGGATTGAGGGAACATGGCCAATGGGTTAGACATACAAGTCTTAGCTCTCACTAAAACAACAAAGAGAAAGCCAGAGGCTGCCCTGGAGACCTGCTTTGCGGTACAGCAAACCAGGACACTGCTTACCAACTCCCAGAAGAGTGAGGGTCAGAGACATGAAGAAGCCAAAACAAGTAATTGTTTACGTCCAAGAGACTCGAGTCTTTGGGCTGTCCATGTGCCACCTGGGCCCAGGACATCAACAGAGTTGCAACACCTACTCTACAGTTCATTGGACTCACCCAGGACAACTAACAAAGAGATGATGATGGACAAAGACCATCCCGAGGAACAGAGAGTCCGAAACTGCAAGCAAGATAGTTCCATCCATCTTCCCCATGGACTATAAGTTAGAGGTGGAGTGGACATCACCATCCCAGAATCCTCAGGAATGGGGAAAGAACTATGGACTAGAGTGGACTTACTGGTATTCTACTATAGACATATTGTGATTCTAGCAATGGAAGAAATTGCAACATTGATGTGGAGCCAGTGGCCACTGGAGGCTCTGGGGGCAGGGAGAGGGAAAAACAGTTGTAATATGAGGGCTTTTTCAGGACTTGGGAATCACCCTGAATGACATTGCAACAACAGATATAGGCCATTTTATATCATCACATAACATGCAGAATTTTGTGGGAGAGAATGTAGACTACAATGTGAACTATGGTCCATGCTTAATGGCAAAGCCCCAGGATGCATTTATCAATTGCAATGAATATGCCACACTAATGAAGAATGTTTATGTGGGAGGGTATGGAAGGTGTGTGGAGTGGGGCATATGGGAATCCCTATATTTTGTGTGTAACGTTTATGTAATCTAATTATCTTTTTAAAAATTAGAAAAAAAAATGTTATTTAAAAAAAAGTAATCCTGGATTCCTGGAAGGATTAGAGAGATTAGTGTCATCATGAATGAGCTGAAGGATGCAGGGGTGGTGATTCTTACCACATCCCCATTCAATTCTCCTATTTGACCTGTGCAGAAAACAGATGGAACTTGGAAGGTGACAGCAGATTATGGTAAATTAACCAGGTGGTGACTTCAATTGCAGCTACTCTACCAGATATAGTATCATTGCTTGAGCAAATCAACATATCCCCTGGCACCTGGTATGCAGCTGTTGATCTGGCAAATGCTTTTTTTCTCAATTGCCATTAGTAAGGGCCACCAGAAACAGTTTGCTTTCAGGTGGCAAGGCCAGCATTATGCCTTCACTGTCCTGCCTCAGGGGTATATCAACTCTCCAGCCTTATGTCATAATATTGTCCACTTGGAACTTGATCATCTCTCCCTCCCACAAGACATCACACTGATCCATTATATTGATGATATCATGTTGATAGGACCTAGTGAGCAAAAAGTAGCAAAGACTCCAGACTTATTGGTAAGGCATTTGCATGAGAGAGGATGGGAGATAAATCCAACAAAAATATAGGGGGTTTCCACCTCAGTGAAATTTCTACATGTCCAGTGGTGTGGGGTATGTCGAGATATCCCTTCTAAAGTGAAGGATAAGCTGATACATCTGGCCCCTCCTACGACCAAAAAAGAGGCACAATGCTTAGTTGGTTTCTTCGGATTTTGGAGACATCGCATTCCTCATTTGGGTGTGCTACTCTGGCTCATTTACCGAGTGACCAGAAAAGCTACTAGTTTTAATTGGGGACCAGAATAAAGAGGAGGCTCTTCAATAGGTCCAGCCTGTTGTGCAAGCTGCACTACCACTTGGGCCATATGATCCAGCAGATCCAATGATGCTGGAAGTTTCAGTGACAAATAGAGATGCTGTCTGGAGACTTTGGCAGGCCCCTATAGGAGAATCACAATGCAGACCATTAGGATTTTGGATCAAAGCCCTGCCATCCTCTGCAGATAATTACTCTCCTTTTGAGAAACAGCTTTTGGCCTGCTACTGGGCCTTAGTAAAGACTGAATGCTTAACTATGGGCCAACAAATTACTGTGAGACCTGAGTTGGTTATCATGAGCTGAGTATTGTCTGACCCAGCAAACCATAAAGTTGGGTGTATACAGCAGCACTCCATAGTAAAGTGGAAGTGGTATATACGAGATAGGGCTCGAGCGGGTCTTGAAGGCACAAGTAAGTTACATGAGGAAGTAGCCCAAATGCCCATGGTAATCACCCCTGCAATGTTACCTTCTCTTTCCCAGCCCACAGCTTTGGCCTCTTTGGGAGTCCCTTACAATCAGTTGACTGAAGGAGAGAAAATGAAGCCCTGGTTTACAGATGGTTCTGAACGATATGCAGGTACCACCAAAAAGTGGACACCTACAGCACTGTAGCCCTTTTCTGGGACATCCTTGAAGGACAGTGGTGAGTGCAAGTCTTCTCAGTAGGCAGAACTTCAAGCAGCGCACCTGGTTGTTCATTTTGCTTGGGAGGAGAAATGGCCAGAGGTGCGTTTGGACACTGATTCATGGACTGTTGCCAATGGTTTGGCTGGATGATCAGGGACTTGGAGGGAACATGATTGGAAAATTGGTAACAAAGAAGTCTGAGGAAGAGGTATGTGGATAGACCTTTTTGAGTGGGCAAAAAACATGAAAATATTTGTGTCCCATGTGAATGCTCACCAGAGGGTGACTTCATCAAAGGAATATTTTAATAATCAAGTGGACAAGATGACCTGCTCTGTGGCTAATGCTCAGCCTCTTTCCCCAGCCACTCCTGTCATTGTCCAATGGGCTCATGAACAAGGTGGCCATGGAAGTAAGGATGGAGGTTATCCATGGGCTCAGGAACATGGACTTCCCCTCGCCAAGGCTGACTTGGCTACAGCAACTGCTGAGTGCCTAAACTGCCAGCAGAGACCCACACTCAACCCCTGATATGGCACCGAGGTGATCAGCCTGCTACCTGGTGGCACGTTGATTACATTGCACCACTTCCACCCTGGAAGGGGCAGTGATTTGTTTTAACTGGAATAGACACATACTCCACATATGGGTTTGCATTTCCTGAACACAATGTTTCTTCCAAAACCTCCATCCGTGGACTTACCAAATGTCTTATCTACCTCCATGGCATTCCACACAGCATTGCTGATCAAGAAACCCCTTTCACAACAAATGATGTGCAGAAATGGGCACATGTCCATGGAATTCACTGGTCTTACCTGTTCCCCATCATCTTGAAGCAACTGGATTGATAGAACAGTGGAATGACATTTTGAAAACTCAATTATGGCACCAAATAGGGGGCAATACCTTGCAGGTCTGGGGCGATGTTCTCCAGGAGGCTGTGTATGCTCTAAACCAGTGTCCACTCTAAGGTGCTGTTCTCCCATAACCAGGACTCATGGGTCCAGGAATCAAGGCATGGAAATGGGAGTGGCACCACTCACCATTATCCCTAGTGGCCCAATAGGAAAATTTTTGCACCCTGTCCCTGCAATCTTAATCTCTGCTCATCTAAAGGTCTTAGTTCCAAAAGGAGGAGTGCTGCCACCAGGGAACACAACAATGATTCCATTGAGCTGGAAGTTAGGACTGCCACCTGGCCACTTTGGGCTCCTCTTACCTCTGAATCAACAAGCAAAGAAGGGAATTACTCTACTGGCTGAGGTGGTTGATCCTGACTATCAAAAGGAAATAGACTGCATCTACATAATGAGGGTAAAGAAGAGTTTGCCTGGAATACAGGAGATCCTCTAGGGAGTTTCCTAGTACTGCCATGCCCTGTGATTAAAGCCAATGGAATTTACAACAATCCAATCCAAGAAGGACTAACAATGGCCCAGAATGTTCAGGAATGAAAGTTTGGGTCACCTCACCAGCAAAGAACCACAGCCAGCTCAAGTGCTTGCTGAGGGTAACAGGAACGTAGAATGGGTAGTGGAAGAAGGTAGTGATAAATATGAACTTTGACCACATGACCAGTTACAGAAACGAGGACTGTAATAGTCATGAATTTTTCTTCCTTGTTTTGTTATGAGTATGATTGTATATGCACATAAAACGAATTTCTGTTTTCTTCCCCCACCTTTTCCCTTATCATATGACAAGTTGTATTAGTTTAATGTATTAATGTTTAAGGATGTTAAGTTTAAGAGTGAATATTACCCAAGGACTTGCACCCTATTCTGCAGGGAATTAATGTATTTCTGGTTATACGCAGGAGAGTTGAACACTGTTAGGCAGAATATATATATATATGCATGTCTGTTATTGTTTTTACTTAGAGACCCAGTATGGTTTAAGGTAATGTGTATAGTTGCCGAGGTGACAAGGGGTGGACTGTGATGGTTAGGCTAATGTGTCAAATCAGCCAGGAAATTGTGCCCAGGTGTTTGGTCAAACAAACACTGGGCTAATTGTAATACAAGGACATTTATGGGCTTTAGTTATCAGTGAGTTTACTGCATAGATGGCTGATTACATCTATGATCAACCAGGGAGATTGCCATCAGCAATCAGTGACATTTTATCTAATCAGCTGAATGCCTTAAAAGGGAAAATGATTTCAGCAGTCAGAGAGAATTTCCCATCTCATCTTTGGACAGCCAATGTTTCCTGGAAACTCATCAAGAACCTTCATTGGACTTTCATTGGAGTCCCTGGTTCGGCAGCTTACTTGCGGAACTTGGACTTGTGCATCCCGATGGTCACGTGAAAGAATCTTATAAAATCGCCTACTATTTACAGATATCTCCTATTGATTCTGTTCCCTAGGGAACCCTGACTAATACAAGTAATATAGTAATATTTTTGCAACAATAACAAAGAAGATATACCAATTCTAATGGACAATAATGGAAGTATAGGGGATATGGGATTTTTCCATTCGGAGTGATTAAAATGTTCTGAAATTGACAGAGGTGATGACAGCACAATGCTGTGATGAAAATGAGAGCCACTGAGTGTACATTTTTTGTTGTTTATTTGTTTGTTTGTTTTTGATCATGTTAGTTTGGGGAAATATTGTTCTACTGCCTCCCTTGACAAGAAAAGACAACCAAATAAACAGATGGAGAAATTCCTGGGTCTTTGGTGGTTGATTCTAGAATGCTTAGTAGTCATTACAGCATAATAACTCCCTAATAGCTACACCTTAAAATACCCTCAGCATCTACTAATACTACATTCTGTCAAAAAAAGTTACATCAAACATTACCCAAAGTTGGTTGGGGGGCTAGATATTTTGACTATATGATTCCATGCATAGTGATGATCACTGCTGCATTTCTCCCATTTCAAAAGACTGCAATTGAGGAGATCTTATTCCTTTGGTTAATTAGTTAAGAATCATTGGGAAAGCAATAATACCCTGATTATTTGAAGAGTTTGCTTCTTGTGAATTGGGACACTCCATCCCAGTTTGCTCTCTTGGCACCTTCTCCCCACCACATCTGGTTCTGCACTGTCCTTGCAGATTTCTTATGAGATGCTCCTTTTGCCCATGTTCATCATGCCCCAGCCCTTCTCCCACCTCTAGATTTTCTTCATGACCAGGAATCCATTATGTGAGTTTTTCAGATTTCCCATCTCTGTAATATATAGCATGGTTTCATTTATTTATTTATTTATTTTTACCTTTCCTTATTCTGTTTATTTGTAGACATGAAGTGAGGCAAAAATATGCTGGGAAGCATTTCTTTAAAGAAATAACTCCATATCTGTGTTTTTAGGGCTTCAGTTGTCTTCCAGGTTTTGTTTGTTTGTTTGTTGGGGGTCATGCTGTACAATTCTCAAATATTTCCTCATTGAATTTAATCTACAGGCTGTGATTTACATAAATTTTGAAGAAAACATTTAAAATCTAATATACACCTGTTTATGTCTTTTATAAAAACTTTATATATAAATTCTAAAAATTATTTAAAATCTTATATCCTGTCAGTAAAAGAAATAAAAGTTAAAGGTAAATTTCTCAACCTTTATTTTTTAGAAAAGCTGAAACAAGGCTAAAATTGCCTTTAGGTGATTCATTCAGAAATGGTTTAAAATGTTTAAAAATATGATATTCCCTTTGCTGGACTATAACCAATGGTCTTAAAGAGGCACTCACAAAACATAGGCTCCTGTCTGGAAAAAGGAATCATCACCCTTGTTATCCTTTGAAAATCCATCTTCTACTTTTCAGCTGAGATGAGGACTTGATCTGTCCTTCTCTATAAGTGCCATCTGTGTCCAAATGAGACTGTTACTCTAACTCAAAGCAGACTTGCAAGAATAAAATAATCAATCTTCATCATATTGCTGTGCTTTTGACAGTTAATTTTCTAAAGTAATTTGTCATTGTAAGGAACACAAGATTTGTCTGAATTTGTGTCAAAGGTTATTGACTGAATTGCAACCTCATCTTTTTCAGTCAATCTATAAATACAGGCAAGTTTGGGCAGGGGCTAATGACCTTCTCCCTGAGTGGATGAGATTGTCCAAGTTAGGTAGGTGATAAGAGGTAGAAATGTCATTTCATTCATTTCTTGTGGTAGCATTGAGGAAGTGTTAATCTTGGAAACTTACCTAACCTTCTCAGTCTTAGTTTTTATCTTTGAAACAGGGCTAAAAATAGTCAAAACTATATTCTAGTTTCCACTAAAGCTATTCTATGTATTAAAATTTATATCATGACTGTGAGCATGACCCTATGTTTTCCACCAAACTGAGGGTAAAGTAGTTTTATTTCACCTGGATGGTATTTGCATGGATGGCTTTTGTTTTTTCAGAAAGCCATTTCAATTTTACACTAATAGTAGTTGTCAACCTTAGGCCAGAATTTTTTCCTTGTTTGTGCCCAGAATCTGATATTGAGAACATATCTAGTGGCTAAGTGGGGACATTAAAATGCTTACTGAGGTGTGCTACTTTATTTGTCCACTTATATATTCTAATAATAATTAAATTACTAATTTTTATAAGGAAATATCAATCACCAATTCATGACAATGACAGTATTTTTTTCTTAAGAGTGTGGGAGAGGGAAAGCAGGGGGAAAACCAGTTCACATATTATGGTTAAATATTAATAAATGTTTTGGCTAAATATCCACCTACCTTGGCTATTATGGAATAGATGAATTTAAAGAGAAGCTAATCCTGAAATTATAGTCAGATTATTTGTTACAGAAGATAAATTATTTTTCCATTTCATTATAATTTCTTTTTGCATGTCTGTGAAGTCCTTGAGGGCACATCATTTTAATGATAACAACAGCAAGAACAGCTGACAGCTAATGGTTATTGAGATTTTAGTGTCTGTCACACAGGGTTCTGAGGGCTTTACATGAATAACCACACTCTATATTTACAATAAACCTAGGAGATCATAGTAGGCTAAATAGTGGCTCCCTTAAAGATGTCCAATCTCCTAATTCCTGAAATTTGTGAATATGTTATCTTGCATGGCAGAACAGACTCTAAGGATGGAATTATAGTCAGGACCTTAAATAGGCAGATTATCCTGGATTACATGGTGTGCCCTTAATAGTGAAAGAAGGCAGAAGAAATGCCACTATGGAAGTTGAGGCAGGAGAGATTCTACTGCATTGCTGGCTTTGAAGATGAAGGAAGAGGACATTTTAGTTTCCTTGGCTGCTCAAGGAAATACCATGGAATGGGTTGGCTTAAACAGCAGGAATTTATTAGCTCATGGTTCTGAGGCTAAGAGAAGACAGGTATGACTGAATCAATGCTTTCTTCCCAAAGCATGGTATTTTGGGACTGGTTGCTGATAATCCTTGGTCCTTGGCTTCTCTATTACATGGCAATGCATATGGTGGTCTCTCCTGGGCTCTCTGTTCTCTTCTGGGTTCCAATGAATTTCAGCTTCTTGCTTTCCTTGGCTTTCTCTTTATCTTCTGAGTTTCATTCTGCTTATAAAGGAGTCCAGTAATGGGATAAAGATCCATCCTGGGCCACACCTTAACTGAAGTATCCTTATTAAAAGGTCTTACTTACAATGGGTTCACACTCACAGGAATAGATTAAGTTTAAGAACATAATTTTCTGGGAGTGCATACAACTCCAAAACACTGCAAGGGCCATAGGCCAAAGAATGTAGCTGCCTCTAGAAGCTGCGAATGACCCTCAGCTAGGAAGCAGCCAGGAAATGGGGATCTTGTCTTTAAACCACAATGAATGGATTTCTGCTAATGAGCAATGAAACAGATCCCCGCCAGAGCCTCCAGAAAGGAATACCCCCAACACCTTGATCTGCTCCCCTTGAGACCATGTTGTACTTCTGACCTTTGGAACTATAAAATAATAAATTAGTGTGTTTAAGTTGCTAAGTTTGCGGTAATTTGTTACAGCTGCAATACAAAACTAATAGATAAATACTAATAACATCTCCACTTTATAAAGACTGAGTTGGGACATGTCATGCTTTTTATTTTATCTCTAGTTCTTTGTAGAGTGCCTGGGATATGATAAGCACTTAATGTTTATAAAATGAATGAATAAATCAGTGGATTTTTCTCATGTTCTCCCCAAACCAATATATATTTAATTCTTTCTGAAAGTGGATGTTTTCCTCATGTAATTATTTTAGCTAGTCAGTGAATTTATGCACCTATACTGTACATATCACTGCTTTATGAAAGTATATAAGAAATTTCCCCTCCATAAATATGCAATATATTTGTGGAATAAAATAGAGAATTATCAGTAGGAATATAAAAGTATGCATTAATTATTCAATACAAAATAGAAACAATATTTTAATATGCACCTGCATAATAGGAAAATACATCAATTGTTCTTGACCTTCTCAATTTCAACGAATGTCAAGTTCCCTTCTGCTACTCTCCTTGTAGCACGCTACACAGGGCTGTCCATGTGAGAAACAACTCAACTGCTACTCTGTTCCTGCAATTCAGATCATCTATACTTGTGACCTCTGTTTTGGGGATTCGTATTTGAAATCATTATATATTTTCTCTAACCATGGTATCTTTTTTAAAATATATTTTTTATTTATTTTGAAAAGTTACTTAGAATACATAAAATGCTACATAAAAAAATATAAGGCACTCCCATATGCCCCAATCCCCACACCTCCCACTTTTCCCAACATTAACAACTTCTGTCATTAGTGTGGTACATTCATTGCAATTCATGAACACATTTTAGAGCATTGCCACTAAGCATGGATTATAATTTACATTGTAGTTTACCCTCTCTGCCACTCAGTTCTGTAGGTTATGGCAGGATATATAATAGCCTGTATCTGTCATTGCAATGTCATTCAGGACACTTTCAAGTCCTGAATATGCCCCCAAATTACACCTCTTTTTCCCTCTCTCTAACTTCAACACCTCCAGTGGCCACAGTCTCCACATCCATGATATAATTTCTTCCATTGCGAGAATCACAATAACTCTATAGTAGAATATCAGTAAGTCCATTCTAGTCCATCTTTTATTCCCTAATCCTGAGGATTCTGGGATGGTGATGCCCACTCCACCTCTAAGTGAGAGGGGGCTTTGATCCCATATGGCTGATGGATGGGACTCTCTTGCTTGCAGTTGTAGACTCTCTCAGTTACCTGGTGTGGTTGTTGTCCATCCTCACCTCCTCGTTAGTTATCCTGGATGAGCCCAATGAACTGGAGAGTAAGTGTTGCAACTCCACTGAGGCTCAGGGCCCAGCTGGCACATGGGCAGCCCAGATATTCGAGTCTCTTGGACATACTCCATCCATGGTATCTTAACACCAATGACTCCCCTCTAACAAGAACTTTGTTATACCTTTGTTCCATCTGCCTTAGTTTGTCAGACTGCTATGGCAAATACCACACAATGGGTTGGCTTGAACAAGAATGTATTGGCTCATAGTTTCAGAGACCAGAAGTTCCAAATAAAGGTGTCTGTAAGGCCATTCTTTCTCCTTGAAGTCTATGCCAGTTTGTCACAAAGCTTCTGGTGCTGGTTTGTCACAATCCTTGGTTCCTTGGTTTATATCTCTATCTCCTATCACATGGCAATCTCTCTCTTTCTCTTTGTGTCTGTTCTTCCACTTTCAGCTGACTTCTGCCTTCTTCTTACATCAAAATATCCTCTCTTAATAAGACCTCCAGTTATATGGAATAAGAACCCTCTCCTTCACTTTTTCCACACCTAAATAAGATTTTAGAAGATCTTATTTACAGATGAGTCCACACCTTAAGTGATAATACTTCTTCAAAGGTCCCTAATACAAATGGGTTCACATCCACAAGAATCCAATTAAGATTAAGAACATTTTTGTTGGGATACATAATTCAATCCAGCAGACTGTCTGTATCTTTAAGGTACCCCCAGATTCTGTTTGTCTCCATAGTGGATGGCCTATATGCCACATGGACAGATATGCCACAAACTTCACATATCTTATAGTGCTTGTGGAAATCAATACCCCAATTTGAGCTGCTCTGGAAAACGCCAGCCAATCTCTTAAAGAACACTGCCATGACCATCTTAAATTTTGTGTAGGACATGTATTCAGTGCATCACAGATATGGCATGTAAATTTGGTGAAAATCTTCCCAGGTTATTTTGAATTATGTTTCAACAGACAGATGCAGTGCTTTACTTATGAACATATTATTTAGATGATTTCAGAAAAAGTTGAGGTCACTTCACCTTAGATGGTCAAAAAATGATCACCCAAATACTTGAACACAGAGCTAGGTTTTGGAGTACAAATAAAATGTAATTAATTAGAAAAGAGTAAAGTGGACCACTTAGTTGGGATAAGCATATAGATAAAAGCAGGTGGTAGGAAACAGCAAGGTACTTTGGGGGGATCAGAAGCAGACCCATTTAAACAGAATTAATTGTCAGTTCATGAGAATTTTAGGAAATAAGCTGAAAGGTTAGATTGTAGAAAGAATATTTTTTTTTAAACCCAAGGTTTGGATAATTTTATTTGCAGTAAGTTTTATTGTTGATTATTCCTGCTTTTGATAGCTGAAGTGCCCTTTGAAACTCAGAATTGGTGTAATAAAGTATGGAATTTGAACCCAATCTCAAGTAATTTAGAAGGGTCAAAAAAATTTTAAGATGAACAGGGTTACCACAAAAGCATGTTTCATATGTTCAAAAATGTTTAATGGTTTTTATTTCAAAGTATGCATGGTTATTAAATTCATAATGAATGATATATATAAAAATATTATAACTACATTCAAATTACTTTTTATTATAAGTGGGAAAATGATAGATAAACACACTTCTTTATTTGAAGACTTGTGTCTTCAGAGATTGCACATGAATAAAAGTATATGTAGAATGGATATGGTGGTGGGAAAGTAGATATTCAGCAAATAAATAAATGGATGTGGTGAATTCAGTATCAGTCTATTGAAATCTCTTGCCACTTACGGTTTTGGGTGAATATAGTGTTGATATAGAGTTTCACATTCAAGTTGGCTCTTCAGGTCTCCAAGGATTAACCTAATGATAAAAAATCAAAATCCCGTTCTAGGAGAATTGATGACATGTTGTGTCCAATTGACTAAGATGAAATAAATTGGCTTTTTCAAAATGCCTGCATTGAAAATTCAAGCGTATGATGTATTGCAACAAAAGGGGAAAACAGGGTGAAATGTTTTCATCAAAACAAGCCTAGCAATTTAAAAAAAATCTTGGAGATGAATATAAATTTCATGCTTCAAGGAAGAATGTAATGAATGTTTAACATTCTATTTCATGAGGCAGACCCATGTATGCCTTCGACATATGGTTTAAGATGGAATAGACGTTGCAAGTTAACACTACATTTTAACTTATTTGAAGATATAAAATCCTATTTCAAAATATTTATCTTAGTTTTGAAAGGAAAAAATGACACAAAATGTCACTTTCAAGATTGTTTGATAAAGAGACTCAAATCAATTTAAATGAATTCCAATCATGGGTTAGAATCATGTTAGTTCACTGAAATATTGGACATAGCTATACAAATTTTTTTTTATTTTGTTGATCAAAGACCATGCTACAATGATCTCAAATACAATTTTTCACAGTTAAGTTACTAGTCTAACTAGTTAGAGTGACTTTTAAAACATTCAGTGTGTGAACTGCAGGTAGAAGACGTTAATTATCATAGAAGAGTTTAGCCCAGTCCCAGACGTTTGAAATGTATCAAGCTATAGAACTGTCCAGAAGCCAAGTTGCTCTAAAGTAAAGATAAGAGACATTAAGCTGCAGCAAAGAAGAGAAACCTAACAGTACTCAAGGCCTCAGGTCTGTAAGTAAACACACACATTGTGTGCTTGTTGTATCCTTTTTTTTGGTTTATAATAATCTTGTTCTTGCAATTATCTTTCGCCTTGCATCATCTTCTATTCTTTCTTTAGGTTTATCCCATTTTCCCATACTTACACAAAAACACTAATGACAAACTAGCATTTCACTTGACATTGGCATCTTTTTTATTTTCTTTTATTTAGCTTCTAGCCTCTTACCTACCTCTCCTATTCCTGCTGCCTTTAGTACTTCAAAAAGTATTCCATTTTAAAACTAACTGATTTTTGGCTTCTGGACAACTGTTAGTGAGGGGAATGTATTTATTGACATCTATCATTCCTCTTAACAAAGGACTTGTCTTTGATTAACTGAAAAGGGGAAGGAGACAACTACAAATATGAGTCTATGAAATCACAGAATCATCAGGAACGAAGGCAACAAGAGAAGTTGCTAAACTCTTCTCCCAGAAATGGATGAATATCTGAGGGAAATCTGGGGGTGTTAGTAGGAGTTAGTGAAGAGAGAATAGAGAGACGGGAGTAGAAAGGAGAAAGGATGTCTTAAATGCCAGACAAGGCTGAAGGTAGGGAATTAAACTAGATAAATCCTAGTTACTTTAAGTAATAGAAATTATTACCACAAGATTTTAAATTGAGTTGTTGCAATGTAAACCCTTACCTTTCTTCATAAATTTTAATGATAAAGTCTTCCACATACATTATATGACTGTTTGCTTAATCTAAATTAAAAACAAATAGAATTAGTTTCATATCTGACTCATGGCATAGCCTTTCCTTCATTTCTATATGGAAATATGCTATCGAGTATTTGGGGCAGCACCGGTTCATTTAAAGTTTGAAAAAATTTCTAATGAAATAGTCAGATACTAGGTCAACTTTTGAAAATTTATATTTGATAATTCTTTCAATTATTTCCATAATATTATTGATCATTAGTTGAAAATCATTATCATTGAAACTGAAATACCCTATCTTAAAATTATTTTAATTGCTTTTAAATGTGTTTTAACATTCCATTATCATCTCAAATTTTATTTGTTTGCATTTTTTCTCTTTGGTTCTTGAACAAATATTCCAGCACTGTATTTCTTTTATTCTTCTCTTTCCTTCAAAGGGATGGAGCTAAATTCACAACTGTGTTATTCTTTTCTTCTTATTCACCAAATTTTCACTTTTTTTACTTTATAGTGTTGGTCTTTTAGTTTTATCTTCTTTGATAGTCTGCTTAAAAGTGAAAAAAAATATTAAGGATATGCTTTTCTTTTTATTTAAAAAAAAAGGTTTATTTTCAATAAGTTTAGATTTACAAAAGATTTGCCAAGAAAGTAGAGTTCTGCTATACCCTCCCTAGTTTCCCCTAATGTTAATATCTTAATAAACATGTTACAGTTATCAAAACTAAGAAATTAACATTAATGCAATGCTATTACTTAAAGTACTGACGTATTTGGTTTTCACCAGAGTTTCCAGTAATGCCCTTTGTCTATTCCAGTATCCAATGCATGATAACACATAGGATTTAGTCAAGTCTTTCCTGTTGTTCATGACCTGGAAAGTTTGAAGAGCACTGGTCAGATATTTTGTAGATATTCCTAAATTTAAGTTTACCTGAGATTTTCTCCTGATTAGACTATGAATTTTTGTGAAGAATATCACAGAGTTGACACACCTTTCCAACACATCATATCAGGGGTACATTATATCAGCATGACTTAATACTAGTAACATTAATCTGAACACTTAAACTATAACTAACTATAACCATAAAGTTATGGCTTTTCCATACTGCATTCTTTGGAAGCAAGTCACTAAGTCCAACCCACTCAATGAAGGAGAATAAAGCTGCACCTACTGGAGGGAGGAGTATCAAAGAATTTGTGTACCTATGTTAAAACCACCACTGTAACTAATAAATATTTGTGGGGAAAAACATAGAGGCTATGAAAACATTGTTTCCCCTTAAGGTTTTTCTCCATAATACTATTGATTATTGGATCTTACCTGCAACAATTATTACTCTGGTATCCTGCTGGTAATATTCTATTACCCTCATTCTACCTAACTTTATTATTTGGAATTTGTTTATGAGGAGAACTTTATTTATTTATTTATTTATTTATTTATTCAATCATTAATTTATATCAATATGGACTTATAGACCTTTATTTTGTTTTGTGTTACAATACAATACTATCATGATTTATATTGTCACTTAAATTGTTCCAGCTTTAACCATTGAAAGATTCTCTTATGCAGGCTCCTGTGTCCTTTAAATATGTCACACACACACACACACACACACACTTTTTCTTTTTTTTTTTTTTTTGGCACTTCTTTACTTACTAGCACTACAATATGCTCCAAGATCATTTTTCTCTGCCCCAGCTCAAAAATCAGCCATTTCTCAAAAAAGCCCTGTTCCTTCTACTGGAGGATGGTATATAAAATCTAAGATCTGGGTGCTAGGTGTCTTCATTTTTACAGGCATGTCCTAGACCCTCTGACTGGACAGAGCTAAGAAATAACTGTATGTGTTCTAATCCATAGAGCTTTTGCTCTGGGAAGTAAGACCCCATACTTTGAGGAAAGTTCACTCGCTGCTAATAGGAAGAGACAACATGAAGAGAGATAAGCCATGTGGAAGAGCACAGAGACACCAGTCATGGAAGTGAGGCCTACTTGTACCTGCTTATACATTCACCTGCTGACTGCAGTCAGGTGAGTGACTCAAGGTGATGCCACATGGAACAGATGAACTTCCCATCCAAGTCCTTACCGAATTTCATACACACAGAATTGTAAGAAATAACATTTTTTTAAGTCAGTGTATTTTGGAATGGTTTGGCACACAGCAATATGTAATTGAAAGTCACAAAAATGTAAGTTGTAGGCTACATATAATAAGAAAATATTTTTAGCACACAAAGAGTTTGTGTCTGTGTGTGAATAGAAAAAGAAAAGAAAGAATGCAAAAGGCCCTTATTTCTGTTTAAACCGGGGAAGTGTTTTTTTAGGAGGTACCGGGGATTGAACCTCGGACCTCTTACATGAGAAGCTGGTGCTCAACTGCTGAGCTACACCTGCTCCCCAGGGAAAGTGTTTTTGAAGGAAGGAAATTGAAGGAGAACAATTATATTTATAAATTATTTTTAAATAAGTAAATTGTGTTTATCTGCAAGGTTTGTAATAATTTTAACATAAACATTTACTTACTTATATCCAGCTAAAATAAATAAAATAAAAATAACGTATATATGTGCCTCACAATAATGAATTTCATAAAAATATACAGTGTTGTAACCACAATTTGTCATTATATTTGAAGTAATTTTTATCATTGAAAATTATTAAAATTCATGTATTCCTTCAATAAATATCACTTTTACAAACACTAATATAAAAAATCCCTCTTCCCTCACTAGAAGAAGGGAAGTGTACCCACTTGAAAGCACAAAACCAGCAATAATCCAAATCTGCATTGATAGAAAATTTGCCTTTTATGCTCTAAGAATTAATTTCCTGAGAGTCAGAGCAACTAGCAAGTAGGACACTGAACATCTCAATGAAGCAGGATCTTATAGTTGTTGTGATATAGGAATTTCTCTTCATAGACAAAGGTATAATGAACATTTCAATAAACAATTTACAAAGCATTTTACAGTACAAAGTGTTTTCATGCATGATGCTGGAGCCTCACTAATATGCCAGGAGATATTTATTATTATCATAATGTAAGTAAAGAAACTTAGCCTGAGGAAGCCTTTTGGTCATCTAGACAGCCCTGCCTATTTAAACTTTAGTCTATTTAAACAATTCAAGGAGAAAGGATATTAACCTAATGTCTCCACTGGCTAAAAGAAGAAAAAAAAAGATAATGAATGATAAGATAGGGGGACTTATATGAGGAAAGTATTCAACACGATTTTCATTCCAAAAGTGCAGAAGGAGAAATTTGAGAAAAAAATAATCCATGGGTGTTAAAATAAATGAGAAAATAACCAGTATTAGTGTCTAGTGGAACTTTCTCCAATGATCAAAAGTTTTTATGATCAATATGGTGGCTATTAAATACATGTAACTATTGAGCATTTGAAATATGGCTAGTTAGATAGAGGAGCTGAATTTCTAAATTTATTTAATTTTAATTTAGATTTAAATTGTTACATGTGGCTTGTTGCTACTGTATTAGACATTGAAGATCTAGAACTTTTGCATATTCATTTTTCCATTCATCTTTTATTTTACTTTTCTCTTTGGTGTCAGTCTTCAAATTTTTCCCATACTTTCTCTTAATGTCTTTCATATCTCTCCTTTACTTGCCATTCTAATTCCTAATGACTGATTCAGATTACTTGACCCATAAGTACTGCAACAGCCTACAAAGTGATACCTAACACACCAGTTCATTCCCAACCCATTGGAACCTTCTTTAAGAAAAAGACTGTACTTGTAACAGGTAACTATGACCACAATGATGCTATGTACAAAATATCACACTATGATAGCAGATTAAAGAAATGAAAGCATTTATTTAGCTCACAAGTCTACAAGCCATCTAAGGGTTTGGCTTAACTAAACTGGGTTCAGATGGGTGGATTTACTGGTTTCATTGGACTAATTTATGGCGCTATTGCCAGCTAGGAGATAACTGATCTTAACTTGGCTCAGTTGGTGATGACTCTGCTCTACTTGTACTTCATCTTCCTCCTGGAACCAGTGAGTTTGCAAATGAAGCCTATTCTAATGACAGCAAAAGTACAATAAAGCAAGTAGAAATATAGAAGAACTCTTAAGGCCTGGGCATGAAACTGGCACACCATCACTTCCACCTGATTCCATTGGTCAAAATAAATCATATAGCCAAACAGAAAATCGGGAGACAGAGCAGTACACCCTGCTCCAAATGAGAAGGCACTGAAAACATCCATAATAAAGGGAGGAGTGAATCAACAGGCCAATGATACCATCACCACAATATATTTGTATGCTAATGTATTCTTCTGCACTCCCTATTATAGAAAAATAATGTCAGAATGAAGATATTTCATGGGAAGCGGGTGTGGCTCAATTGATAGAGCTCCCGTTTACCATATGGGAGGCCCCGGGTTCGCTTCCCGGGGCCTCCTTGTGAGGGTAGGGCGGCCATCCCGCGCGACGGGGTAGGCTGATGCAGCAAGACCTCACAGCAGGAGGCAGGTGTGGCTCAATCGATAGAGCCCCCATTTACCATGCGGGAGGCCCTGGGTTCGCTTCCCGGGGCCTCCTTGTGAGAGCAGGCCGGCCTGCTCAGCGCAGTGGGCTGATGCAGCAGGACCTCACAGCAAGGGGGCGATAAGGAGACACGGAAAAAACACACAGCGAATGGACACAGCAGACACAAGCAGCAAGTGGGGGATAAATAAATAAATAAATAAATCTTTAAAAAAAAAAAAAAAGAATGAAGATATTTCAAAAATGAAAATAGCATCAGCTGGCCATAGCAAGTCACAGTTACTGACAGAATCACAGTATTACAGTCATATGTACATGTTTTGACATGATTAAATTATAGTATAGGAGTTATGGAAGAGACATGAAGAGCACAGAAATCAATACTCCATCCTCCCACTCTATAGCAACATCTGTGTCATTCTGTCACCTGAGAAACTGGCCTTTTTATACTGATAGTTCAAATCCAACAAATTTACATTTGAGGAATATGAACTCACAGTCTTTAAGTGTAAAAAGGTTCAAATTAATCTCATCCTCTTAGATATTGTTTTACTCTCTCATTCTCTTCAAAATTCTTTAACAGTAGCATTATATACCCTTTGGAGATCAGTTCCTTCAAGGATTCTTTTAAAACTCTACAACACTTAAATTAGAATAATAAAAATATATGAACAGTTCTATGGTTAGACTAATAATAAAAGTTAAAATTTGTGCCTCTTCCTTTTCTTTTAGAATGTTGCATTCTCCAAGAGAGAATTTTTAAGCTAAAACTCTTCCTTGAACATTTTTTTTGGCTACTGTTGTGAGGAGTCAACTGAAGATCAAATATTTATTGAACCATTTGTTTATATATTGTTCATCACATTTTGTCATATTCTCTGAGTCTGAAAGAAAATTTTCTTCCAGAATTATAAAAAAGCAGCTTTTAATAATTGAAACTGAAAAATGAGTTTTTAAATTACTTGAAAACTTAATCATAAATGAAATGAGTACCTGCGTATTAAAAACAATTATCCTTTCTAAAAGGAATCTTCAATTGTGTCTTTAAGACAGCTCAGTGAAAGTTTAAAAGTTTGCCTGGTACAGGGATGGGAACACATGGAAACAAAGAGAAGGGTTAGGTGAAGGAATTTCAGCAAAGACTTAGTCTAACAAATGTTTTTGAAGTGGGGTGTTTTCATGAAGAATATTTTCTGGTTAATTTAGTTTTCAGTTGAAAAATTTTGTTGTTGAAAATTTTGAAAAGTAATATTTGTCTGAATTCTATAAAATAAGTGTAAAATAATTATTCTTTGGTTCAGGAACCCAGGACCCCATTTTGTACATTCATTATTTTTGTAGAATAGAATAAAATAAAAAAATGAGATTATGTTGAAAAAATATAAACACAAAAATGTCTTGGGAAATACTTACTTTTAAAAATAACCTCTAAAAAAGATTATTTCTTGATCATTCTTCTAAAAGTAAAGCAAATGATTTATTAACAAACTGAGGTCTTGCCACTGAAATTTTACCCAAAAGTAACTGAACATAGGCCAGTTATTTAAATCTGAACAAACCAGAATGAGTTTCCAGCTTGAGAGTCTACACTGTGTCCCATATTAGTTTCCGACAGAATTGGACAATCTGGGAAAACAATGGGGAATTCTAGAATGATTCTGTTTACTAAACATGTAGGGGAAAAATAAGTCTAGGTGAAGTGGGGGTGGTAGAATAGATTGAATCAAAGATTAGAGTCTGAATTCCCATGGAGATTTAGCTTATACCAAAGCTAAATCTAGACTATGCTGTTCATTCGACTAAATAAAAAATACTTGCTGACTTTTAATCTTTCTGTCTGGTTTCTACAATTGACATTCCTTTTACTTTATATGGTTTAATTCATGAAGAAACTATACAGTGAGGTAAATGACAAAGCAGAGGTATTTTATCAGATATACAAACCCCATCACTGATGTTTCAGTTTTTTAACCCTTAGACGGTCTATCACTTTACATATAACATACTTTTGTTACATGTAACATATGTTAATTACTTCAGACTATACTAACTATAACAAGCAATAGATACTAAATAAATATCAATTTTTTTTCCACCTCGTTCAAGGGCAAGTTTGCACTGCATTATTGCTTGTGATACTCACAATTATTCAAACCTTAGCCTCAGAAATTAGTATGGAGTTTGATTTCCTTATAATTTAAGTAGTGATCACTGAATTATATGGCAGAGTTGTGAAAATAGTAGGAGATTCATGAAAAAAATTGAGCACAATATATTATGATTATAAGATCTTACACAGTGAAAAGTTGAAAGAGCATCAATAGCATGAAATCAACTTAAATCAGACTAGACAAAATACTAGATAGACTTCTGCTGTGCCATATAATAAGAAAGAGAAAGGCATTTGAGAAGTTATGCCTCCCATATAAAGCCAATATGTTTCTTACAAATGGTAGCATGAAATTGACTTTGATGGCATGCCTCCTTCGTATGACCTTAAATTGCCTGCTTCAAAACACTATAACAATGGGATCTATTTTTAAATTACATAAGAAGCAGAGAAAATGTATCATGCACAATATTTCTAATAAAAGTTTTCCTCAGTTAAAATAAATATGTTCTAATTATGAAAATACAAAACAAGTATGAAAAAATAAAGAAGAAAAAATTAAACGTCCCATCAGTAAAACACAATCACTAAGACTATAATTTCTAACAAGTCTTTTAGTCTATAATTTTTAAATGTAATTATTCTATATGTATATTCTTTCATTTCTTTTTTTTTCCTTTGTTCCCTCTTGCTTTCCTTCTTTCTCTTCTTCCCCACCTCTTCCTCTTCCCTTTGCTTCTCTTCCAATTTCTTATTCTTTCACCAATTGGCAATTGAGAATTTTCCTAATTAAGCTACATTGTTGGATATAAGAAACCATGGAAACAAGTAGGCAGTGAGCTGAAATATTTAAAGTGCTGAAAGAAAATAAATGTCAACCAAGAATTTTATGTCTGGTGAGATGGTCTCTCAAAAATGAGGAATAGTTTAAGACATTCCCAGATACGTAAAAAGGAGTTCATAACCACTAGACCTCCCCTATAGGCAGTACTGAAGAGACTGCTTCATAATGAAAAGAAAAAAAATACTCTACACAGTAGACTGACACAGAATAAAGAAATATAGATCTCCAGCAAAGGTAACTGCATGGTTAATTATAAATGTCTGTATTATTGCTTTGTATATTTGAGATGTAACTCCACTTTTTAGGTCAAACAGGTTCTAAAATGCAAATGCCTAAAGGTTATGTTGAATCTATGGTTTTGAATGCACAGTGTATAAAGGCATAATTTGTAACAAGTACAACAAAAAGGTAAGAGGACAGAAGAGTATAGAAACAGTGTTTGTGAAATCTGTTGATGTTAAGATGGTATCAAATGAAACAAGATTATAAAGATTTATTATAAATTTAATCCTCATGGGAAAATATTTGGAAATCACACATCCAACAAGGGTCTAATATCCATGATATATAAAGAAATCCTACAACTCAACAATAAAAAGGCAAATGACTTAATTGAAAAAATAGGCAAAAGACCTGAAAGACATTTTTCTAAATAAGAAATACAGATGGCAAAAAACTATACGAAAAAATGTTCAACATTATTTCCTATTAGGGAAATGCAAAGTAACACTACAATGGGATAACATTTCACACCTATTAGAATGGCCACTAATAATAAAACAGAAAATTGCAAGTGTTAGGATGTGGAGAGATGGGAATGCTTACACAATGTAGAGTGGTACAGCCTCTGTGGAAGTCTGTTTGGCAGTTACTAAGGAAAGTTGGATATAGATCTGCCACGTGAGCCAGCAATACCACTACTAGGTATATGCACAGAAGAACTGAGAGCAGTGACATGAAGAGCCATTTGCACACCAATGTTCATGTGACGTTATTCACAACTGCCAATAGATGGAAACAACCCAGGGGTCTATCAACTGGTGAATGGATAAACAAACTGTGGTCTATACACACGATGGAATATTATTTAGCTGTAAGAAAAAATAAAGTCTTTAAACGTATGACAACATGGATGAACCTGGAAGATATTATGTTGAATGAAGCAAGACAGGCACAAAAGGACAAATATTGCATGATTTCACTATTATGAACTAAATATAATGAGCAAACTCATGGAGTTAATAGCTAGAATATAAGTTACCAGGGAATAGAATGTGGTTAAAGAATGGAAAGCTGAGGTTTAATCTGTGCAGAACTGGTAAAAAGTTGTTTGTAAACGTTTAGAAATGAACAGAAATGGTAAACACACATCACAGGATTTGTAATTAGTTGCACTAACATATGGGTATGACAATGTTTTGGTTTTTGTTGTTTTTTTTTATTTTTGGTGTAATGAAAATGCTATAATATTGATTGAAGTGATAAATGCAAAACTCAGTGATTATGCCATATGTCATTGATTGTATACTTTATATAAATTGTATGGTTTATGAACAAAATAAAATAACACTATGGGTTGGGGGGAAATACACCCAATGTAAAATATGAGCTATAATTAGTAGCAATACTTAGATGATGCTTTTTCATAATTTGTTATAAATATTTCACAATAATGAAAGGTATTGTTGGTGGGGTGATGGATGGATGGGAGCCTTGTATGATGTTATGCATGTTCGTTTGTAAGTTCACAACTTATACTATATATTTATTATTTATGTATGTTCATATATGAATGATATATTTCAAAAAAATTTTAAATGATAAAAAATTAACTTTCATCATAACCACAAGGAAAATATCTGTGAAATTGTAAAATAAACACAGAAGGAAATGAGAAAGGACTCAAAACGGTTCATTTAAAAAGTCAAGTAAATATGAAAGTAGGCAATAATGGAAGAATGGAGGGTAAAAAAGCCTAAGAAATTGTAAAAATAGCCCAAATGGCAAAAGAAAATCCTGCATTATAAGTAGTTACTTTAATGTAAATTGATTAAACACTGCAGTCAAAAGACAGAGATTTGCAGAATGGATAAAAATGCAAGCCCAGCAACATGCTGGTTAGAAGAGCATCATCTGAAATTCAAAGATATGAGTAGGTTGAAACTTTCATATTTACTTGACTTTTTTGATGAACCATTTCGAATATGGTGTGGTGGTTTGAAACTCTATGTACCTCAAAAAATATGCTATTAAACTCAATCCATTTCTATGGATGTGAATAAATTGTAAGAAGGAAGTTTTGATGAGGTTTTCTCAGTTAAAGTGTGGCCCACCTCAATCAGGATGGGTCTTTTTAAGTAGAATGAAATTCAGAGAGCAAAAAAGCCATGGGAAGCAAAAAGCTGAAATTTGAAGGAATGCTGAAGAGAATGGAGACCTCAGGAGAGGCTGCCATGTGCATAGCCATGTGACAGAGGAGCCAAGGACCAAGAATCACTGACAGCGAGCCCCAGAAAGCCGGTCTTTGGGAAGAAACCACCACCTTGATGATGCTTTGATTTGGACTTTCCCTTAGCCTCAACGCTGTGATCTAATAAACTATCGTTGTTTAAGCTAACCTATTCCATGGTATTTTCTTAAGCAGCCAGAACACTAAAACAGGTTTTGGTACCAGCAATGGGGTGCTGCTGTTGCAAATACCACAAAAAGTGGAAATGGCTTTGGAATTCGATAATGGGTAGAGGATGGAAGAATCATGAGGTGATTAATAGAAAAGGATAGATTGCTATGAAGAGACTATTTGTAGAAATATGATGCTAAAGGTGCTTCTGATAATGCCTTAGAAGGAAATGATGAATGTGTTGTTGGAAAATGGAGGAAAGGAGATGCTTGTTTTAAAGTGGCAGGGGACTCAGCTAAATTGAGTTCTGCTGTCAGATAGAAGGCAGAAGTTGAAAATGATGAACTTGGATATTTAGCTAAGGAGATTTCAAAGTTAAGTGTGGAAGGTGCAGCCTGGTTTCTCCTTACATCTAATAGTGAAATGGGAAAGGAAAGGAATAAGCTAAGAACCGAATACTGAGTACAAAGAACCAGAAATTTATGGTTTGGAAAATTCTGAGCCTATCCAGAGAGTGTGCTGAGACAAGGGCCAGAAGAAGCTCCATCAGCAAATCCCTGGAGAATAGGAATCCAAGTGAAGGTTTAACTGAACATGAATCCCATCAGCCATTCTGTGGAAGTCAGGATTGAAAATGCAGTTACGGAGGATCTATGGAAAATTCTTCTGTCTAGTGTTTTGGTCCCCTGTGAATTACATGAAAAGCCAAAAAGTTTTTGTGAAATTTGTGTGAGCAGAACCACTGCCACACTGGACTGAAAGGAGCAAAAGAAGGGACAAATTAAAGAATGACTTCAAGAGCAGAACCATGGAAGCCAAGGTCTGGTCCAAAGATATCACCTCAGGCAAAGAGAGTAGGTCTACCACTGCACTTGGATGGGATGGGTCTTCCATCCCATTGTTCAGGAAGAGTGTTGTGATCTCAAAGCTTGGAGAGGGTAGGGTCTATATCCTGGCATTTGTATTGAGCCTGGACACCATTCAAATGCTTAGAGAACATGGGGCCTGTGTCCCGGCATTCATGGAGAATCTGACCACCATACTGATGCTCAGGGAGGGTGGACATTGGTAGACCCCAATGTTCAGGGAGAGCATGGACATAGCACAAGCACTTGGAAGGGGTAGGGCTTCTGCTCCATCAGACCCAGAACACAAGACCTTTATACATAGGTGACTCTCAGACCTTGAAATCTAATGGAGTATGCCCTGCTGAATTTCAGAATTGTTTGGGACCCAGGACTCCTGTTTTCCTTTCGACTTCTCCCTATTGAAATGGAAATTCTATCCTATGATTGGTTCTTCATTGTATATTGAAAGCAGATAACTTATTCTCTAGATTCCAAATGTCCACAAATGTGCTTCTGGACAAACCACACCCATAACCAATTTTAATAAGACTTTATACTTAGCATTGTTTCTGAAAAGACTTAAGGCTCTGAGGATTTTGTGCTGGAATGAATGTATTTTACATATACAAAGAACATGACATTTGGGTGTCCTGAGGGTGGAAAGTGATGATTTGCAGCTGTATGTAACCTAAAAAAACTGTTCTTAAACTTAATCCATTCCTGTGGTTGTGAGCCCATTGTAAGTAAGTCCTTTTGATGAGGTTATATCAGTTGAGGTGTGGCTCACCTCCATCAAGATGGGTCTTAATCCTATTACTAGAGATCTTTATGAGTGAAATTCAAATAGAGAGAGAAAAAACCATGGGAAGAAAGAAGCTAAAATTCAACAGAATGCAGAAGAGAACAGAAAGGTCAGAAGAGGCCACTGTGTGCATTGCCATATGACAGTGGAGCCAAGGGCCAAGGATCACTGACAGACAGCCTTATAATTCCAGTCTACTGGAAGAAAACAGTGATGATGCTTTGATTTAGACTTTCTCTTAGCCTCATAATTGTAAGCTAATAAATTCCCATTTTTTATACCAATCCATTGCATGTCATTTGCTTGAGTAGCCAAGGAAACTAAACAGATGCAAAAAAAATATTCCATGCAAATAGTAGCCATAGAAGGCTGTGGTAGCTATGCTAACTTTGGGTTAAATAGGCTTTAAGTAAAAAAGTGTTACATGGGACAAACAAGGAGACTATATACTGATAAAGGGGTCAATACAATGAAAAGATATAAAAATCATAAACATATATGCACCTAACACCAGAGCCCCCAATATATAAAGCAAATATTGACAGATTTGAATGGGTCTACAGACAGAATAGATGGGTCTACATTAAGAGTGGATGACTTCCATATACCAATTTCAGGAATGGATAGAACATCTAGACAGAATATCAATAAAGAAATAGAAGATTAGAATGATACTATAAACCAACTAGACCTAACACTTATTTAAAATATTTCACCCAATAAAAACAGAATACAAATTCTTCTGTACTGTGCATGGGTCAGTGTCCATGATATACCACATGTTAGGTCATAAAGTCTCAATAAATTTGAAATACTGAAATTCTCCAGCCATAATGGAGTGAAGCTGGAAACAAACAACAGAGGGAGAACTGGAAAATTAACAAATATGTAGAAATTAAGCAGTATGCTTTCAAACAACCAATAGTTCAAAAAAGAAATCACAAGGAAAATTAGGAACTATTTCTTTATTAATAGAATGAATGAAAGAATGTTCATTTCAATGGGTGCAGAAAAAAACATTTAACAAAATACAATAGCTTCTTGATAAAAAAAACATGCAGAAACTAGGAATAGAGGGAAATTTCCTGAACATCATAAAGGACATATATGAAAAACTCATTGCTAGCATCTATACTCAATGGTGAAATACTAAAAGCTTTTCCCCTATGATCAGGAACAATATAAGGGTACCCAGTATAATCACTGTTACTCAGAATTTTTCTGAAAGTCATAGCCAGAGCAATTAGGCAAGAAAAAGAAATAAAAGGCATCCAAATTAGAAAGGAAGCTGTAAATTCTCCCTATTTACTGATGACATGATTTTATATATATCAAAAGTCCTGAAAAATCCACAACAAAGCTACTAGAGCTAATAAATGAATTAAACAAAAAGGAAGGGTACAAGACCAACATGCTAAAATCAACGGTCTTTCTATATACTAGTAATGAATCATCTGAAAAGGAATTCAAGAAAAAAAATGCTGACAATAACAAATAAAATAGTCTCATATCTAAGAATACATTTAAGTGAGGGTGTAAAGCACTTATACATGGAAAACTATAAACATTGCTGAAAGAAATTAAAGAAGAACTTCATGGACTGGAAGACAAAATAAGGTTAAGATGTCAATTATATACAAAGTGAATTACAGATTCAATACAATACCAGTCAAAATTCCAAGAGCCTTCTTTGCAGAATTGGAAAAGCCCATTATCAAATTCATATGGAAGGATAAGGGTCCCCAAATAGCCAAAACCATCTTGAAAATGAAGAAAAAGTTGAAAGACTCACATTTCCTGATTTTTAAACTTATTTCAAAGCTACAATAATCAAAACAGCATGGTAAAGGCACAAGGACAGACATATAGTCCAATGAAATAAAATTGAGAGTTCAGAAATAAACACATCTATGACAAAGGTCCAAGTCTATTCAATGGTTAATGAGTAGTCTCTCCAACAAATGGTGTTGGGAAAACTGATATCCATATGCAAAAGAATGAATGTAAATCTGACCTAACACTATAACAAAAAGTACTTAAAAATGTATCAAATAACTGAATATAAGAACCAAAAGTATAAAATGCCTAGAAAAAACTGTGTAGAAACATCTTTAAGACCTTGTGTTAGGCAGTAGTTTCTTAGACTTTAAATAAAAACATGAGCAACAAATGAAATAATAGATAAATTGTACTTCATCAAAATTTAAAATGTTCATTTCAAAGTGTTGTATCAAGAAGGTAAAAAGACAACTAATAGAATGGGAGAAAATATTTGGGAATCAAGTATCTGATAAGGGTTTAATATTCAGAATATATAAAGAAATTCTACAGTTCAACAATGAAAAGACAAACAACCCAATCAAAAATGAGCAAAAACTTTAATAGATATTTCTCCAAAGAATAAATGCAAATTGTCAATAGATACATGGAAAGATGCTCAGCATCATTAGCTATTAGGTAAATGGAAATCAAAACCACAATGAGGCATCATTTCACACCCTTAAAATGGCTGCTGTTAGCAAAAGGTGTCCTGAGAGGGAAGTTCATAGCCATAAATACATATATTAAAAAAGAAGAAAGAGCTATAATTGAAGACCTAACTGCACACTTGGAGGAATTGGAAAAACTACAACAAACTAAACCTAAAGGAAGTAGAAAGAAGGAAAT